>CATKHJ010598791.1:0-39817 GCA_949750685.1 Vernicia montana
TGTAGGCAAGATGAGCCAAGAAATGATAAGTTTCATGCGTGACAATGGTGATATGAGCATTGGAAAGAAATAGCAAAAGGTGAGTAGAAAATATACTACTATATTTGTATTTAAACTCTAAAGGCTTCTAAGGCCTTCTTCATTGTATGTACTACCAAGAATATAATTTCTTGTATTATGAGATAATTCGTATTGTTCATGAATTATGTTAGTTATACCATTCATTCATGTGAAGCCTATGTGTTTGCTTTAGAATTCTTGGGCTATGTGCCATCATGATAACAATGTGTCCATTTGACACTTGTTATATGTTATATGTAAATTATTGTTCACTATTAAATTATTAATAATTCATCCATGAGAATTATTTGAAAATTCTTAAAGGTTTACAAAGTCTATTTGTATGTTTTTCAAAAGTAATGAGTATGAATATATCTTATATGCTATAAGTTATAAGTTCCTAAAATGATAAGTATGAATATGTATATAAGCATATGTGCATGTGAAAGTTCCCAACTCTAAAAGTACAATGATCATGAGAATGTACCACCAGTTGAAAGCCATTGAAATGACCATGAGATTATATGAATCCCGTAAATATGGATATTCCTTTCATGAACCATATGAGCCATTTGAGCCATGAGTACCATTGATTCCATCTATGTGAACTAAAAGATATGTGCAAGAGATACTGTAAATGATATGTATGAGAATTGTGTACACAGGTATGGGAGTATGCTCACATGAGAGCCTCTACTTTGGGTTATACCAAAATAAGTGCCTCTGCCCCAATTATAAGGGAGCTTTATGCCTCGGACACGCCATAAGTGCCTCTGTCCCAACCATGAGTTATGGGAGCATGTTCGTAAGGGAACCTCTACTTCGGGTATGCTATAATGCCTCTGCCCCAATATATGTAATGATCTCTATTAAATCCTATTGATAAGCTATGAGTTATGAGCCATTCCTTTCATTGAGACCAATCCAATTGATTGAAAGATCCATGAGTATATAACCCTATTTGACAATGAGAAATGCAATGATATGTAAGCCAATCGATCCTTAAACAAGATAGCCATGTGCCATTTATTTCCTAAATCATATCGCCGATATGTCATCGACTTTGACATTAAGGCATATAAGTATACATATTGTCCAAAGTTATATGAGTTAGTGTATACAAAACCCCTTTTGTATACATATATGTGTTTTACTTATGTTAAGTTTCTATGATACTAAATTTAAAAGTATTTAATATTGTAAATCCAATATATTCTTTTATGATATACAAATTATTGATTTTTCGAGTTATTTGAAAATAAGTATTTGATTATGAGATATATATATGTGTGTATTTCTGAAAGTATAAGTATATAAGTTTTACTAAACCTCCAAATCCTTTATGTGACGTATATTACTTTTCATTTCAAATCTTACATGAATAAAGAATTATTATATATTTTGTTTAAATGAGTTTATTAAATTTAACTTGAATACATTTTCAATGAATCCTAAGAAGTCTAAAGTCTCTAATGTACTTCATAGTTTTAATATATTATATTTGTATATATTTAATCTATGTAATACTAAAGTCTATCTATATGAATTATTGTTCTATAAATCAATTGTATAAGATCCCTAATCCAAAGTACAAGAAAATATGTCCATGTAATTATAAGATCCAAATGTCCATAAGTTGAAAGTTTACAAGAAATCATGTGTACTTAAAGTGGACACCTCCAAATATATGAGTCCAAGTTCCAAAGATTAATTATAAATCTTCGAACATTAAAGTTCATTGTTATTATGATTATTATATCTTTCATTTCATAAATATATGTATGGGAGACAAGTGATAAGTAAGCATGAGCCATCCTTGTGAGCTAGCCTTGAAATATTTAACCTCACAAGTATGGTACCATATTCTTTACTCACTGTTTTATCTCATTAGTGATTCCATTTTTCCAGGAAAGCAGCATAGTAAGCAAGTGGTTTCTCAAGTATCAATTTTCACTTAAGGATTTTCTTATTAAAGTAAAGTTCCATTTGATATATGTGTATATGTATATGTTAAAGTTATTTTAGTAGCTCCATGGGTGTTAAAAGAATATTGTAGTTGTTGTGTATGTAATAAGAGTTATATGGAAAGAAGAATATGTAAGATTTAATTGATAAATTCTATGATGCTATTGATAAGTATGAGATGAAAAGAATAAGTGTATATATACTCAGGTTCTGATATTGGGATATGATATGATATAATGTAATATGATGAGATGATAATGGATTAATTGCATGATACAGTATTAGATTATATAATATATATGAGTTCTACGAATTTTCGGTGGCTTTATGCCTATCCATGCCCTAAGACCGTCGCGACCAAAAAATTGGGTCGTGACAACATCTTGACAAGACAAAATTGTGATTCACCTTCTTTAGCTTTGGCAGAAGAGAGAGTGGCCACTTATATACCTAGAAAGAATGAATAAGTGAGCTTTGAATGACAGAATCTACAAGAGCTACTCTACTGACCATTATTTAAAAAAGAGTAAATTATTACTGACCCTTAAGTTTTGACATAATATACTAATTAATTCATATAATTAATAATATTTAAAGATAAATAGCTTCATATATATTATTTTTACAAAAATAAGAACTAAATAATTTTTTAGATATTTTAAAATTTTTTCATAGATTAAATATTTTGAAAATTTAGTGTATTTTATGTATCAATTACTTTTAAATAATATTGTATTTCTTGTTAATATGATTATTACAACAAATTTTCTTACATTAGTATTTATATATTTACTATGCGATTATAGATTTATTAAATAAATTGTACCTAAATCAAGAGTATCATTTTAATTACTCTATTTTATTTGTATTTTTTTATAAATTAGCTAAACACAATTTCAAAATAAAATTTATTCATAACAAAATATGATAATTTTGTGAAATCACTTAAAATTTTATTTTTTTTTAAAAAAAAGTGATTTTATATAATAATGTTAAATTTTGACAATCAAACCACTCTAAATATTTGTGTGTGGCAAATGTGTAGCAAAGGAGACGAGAGCAAGTTCTACCCTCACTTTTGAGCACTAGCTTTTGTGCAACTTCTTTCCATAGAGCAAAATTAAATAATAAATTAAGTCTTTTATTTGATTATTCTATCAAATTTTCGTTAATGGAACTTAATTATTGGTAACACGAATTTAAAAAAGAATGTAATATTTAAATTCTCACGTCCCGTTCTCGGTACTACCTTAATACTCGCTCGTCAACAAGCCGCTATTAACACATCACTTTCACTCAGTCAAGGCACGACAGTCTTAGGGGGTAGGCTTAAGGCTATCGATCACCTCATAGAACCCTTTTCTGCTCGAAATCTAATCACTTATACAATCATGCTCGACTATGCGAAGTTTTATGTGAGCCAAACTTATAATCATACAGTAAAAAACAGATATGAACTTAGGATAAAATCTTCCTCATTTTATTCATTTAATCACTTCGTTACATAAAAACTTTCTTACAATCCATTTACTTTCTGATACAGTTCAACATCAATTATGAACAGTACAATTAAAATTTAATATTATGTGTCTATGTTCTAACTCTAATTTGAATACCTTTCTCGTCATAAATAGTTAGAGCCTCTTCGCTAAGAGACGAGGGCTATAACCTTCACCTTCTAACTTCTCCAATATCGTGTCTGAAAACTTCTAAGTTAATCCTGAAATCCACAAACGATATAATGAGTCGTCAATTCAGTAAAATCATAGATATACATTATGAACAAGAGTTTCAAGAATGATGAAAATACCCAAGAGAATTAATCATCAAGTATTATAAGAATTTAGTGCAATAGGAATAAAAAATATTCTTTCATATAAACTGACAGAAACATGCATTCGTGAGTTCGGGTTTATTTTCCACATTACTGCGAACCACACATCATTAACTATTAGAGATCAAATGATAGGACGAACCGCTAATCCATAAGTCTCTGCAATTTGTAGCACAATCATATACCATCACAGAATAAGTAATAAACCATCAAAGGTACTATGAGCGAACTCATGTACTCTTTGTAACCATCATGGAATGCTACATGTCCAAGAAACATATTCGCATGTCTACGAGAATACATTTGACTTAGTTTATAAACTCGGTCAGTTGAGTCACCAGTGCACTTGGTCTAATGAATATCCTTATTAGTTAGGCATTTTATCAATTTAACGTACAATAGATAACAATATTATTAAAGAAAAACTTTTCATTGTATTTTAATTATAAAGTTAGCCTAATGGCTTTGTTTACAAGATAGTGACTTCGGTCCAAATGACCTCGTCAATTACAATGAATTTGGCTTCGGCTCAAATGGTCTCAATTTACAGAATAGTGGCTTCAGCCTGAATGGTTTAGCCAATTTCACTTTTTTGATAGAACTTATAAAGAAAATGCAATATTAAGTTACCCATTGAAGGTGATGGTAACTATAACACTAATGAAAGTAATAATTTCATAGGAGGTCAGCAAAGGAATGGAATTCAATGAAATGCAAAAAGAAACTTCATCATATTATTCATGCATTTCATAACTTACATAATATTAAATTCTACATTCCTATAATCTTAACTCTCATATATTCACCTTCAGCCCCGGCTCTGCGGCACCCTCAAGTTCTTTTTCGACTCTTAATTTCTCCATCATTTCGGGTGGCAGCTTCTCCAATAAAATCAAAATCATCACCATCAAAATCTCCACCAATGGCTTCCCAATAACTCTCTGATCATTCCAGACCAAGGCATCATTACCTAGGATCTAATCATCATCAAGGTCAATTTCGTCCATCCTTGGGCTCACCGAATCCATAAGCCTATCATTTAGTCCTTGTGAAGCCTCAATTTTACACTCTTAAGATGTTGCCGCAGTTTGACACATGCTAAATTTCATGTGTTACGCAGAGTCGGTACGGCGGTCCCCGAAAGGTAAACAATTTAAATTTTCCAACACAGACCGGCATCACCTTTCCGATCCTGACCGGACTTTATGTACCAGACAACATTTTTTCAAAACTAACCGAATTTCCTCAAAATTGACTGCCAAAATATCCGATAATTAATTTTGGATCCACCGCCACTGATCGGTAAATTTTTCGACTTCAGAATACCTCGGAAACTGACCCCGAAAGTTTCAAAAACTGACCTAAAAACTAAAAAAAAAAGCTTGTTTTTACTACCGTTCACCGGAGCCGCCAGCCTCCCGACAACTGCCGCCAATCCTTCAGGCGGCGCCGCCAAGTCTTTAATTTTCCTGTTGTACTGACGTCAATCCCACCACGTCAGTAGCCGCCAAAGAGGCCGGCGGAGCCGCCGAACCCCCTGGCGGCGCCGCCAGGGCCTCTGGTGGCTGGTCCCCCTCCTGTCTTGGAAATTTTATTTTTATCCCATTTTTAGCCCCTTTTTTTTTAGCAATTTTAACCCCATCCTTTTGGTTTTTTCACATTTTCTCTTCCCAAACTACTCTCACCTCACTTTGCCTATAAATACCACCCTCATTTCCTTCATTTTTTTTACCCCTTGAGCACTTGTTGATTGCTATCCATTTGCTCTTTTTTCTCTCTCTCTAATTATTTTTCTACACTCATGTTAGTTAATCATCCTAATTAATTAAAATTAATTAATTAATCTTAATAAATCTCCAACCCAATTTGATTAATTAATCATCTTAATTAATTAATCATTTTAATTAATTAAAATTGGGTAATTAAGCAACCAAAGCATCAAAGTAATCTTTTTTTTTTTAAACCAGCCTCGTTCTCCGAAACGAAATTTCGTTTCGGCAAAACCACTCTCCCACCATAATCTCTTACCCTCACTCAAACCCCAAATCAAATCAAATCAATCAAATCTGACCGATCTCTAAACCCCTCCACCTCACAGTGGAATGAACTACGTGGGTTTCGATCCTTATTCAATGGGGTACGTAGGCAAGCTTGGAATCTAAGTTCAAGTTTCAAATCCAAATCCAAATCCAAATCCAAATCAATCCCCTTCCCCTTTTATTTTTCATGTAAAATGTAAATTTATACTTCTCTTGTAAATTTTAATTAATACAATTAGTTGATTATTTTTGGAGTTAAGGAGTGATTTGTGATTCTCCTAGAATTCACATGGACTAGAGAGAACACTCTCCTTAACTTGTGGATGCCTTAAAATATTTGCTCTTTATTTTTCCCATATATCTCATAATTATGCATGCTCATAAATCGTCATCAATACTTGTTACCCATGAAATCAATTTTCAAGTCAAATTAAACCAAAGAGCCAAATCGAGATTATTTAAAATAAAAAAACTTAGTCCCCGAGCTCAACTTGGTTCGAGAACTAGTAACTTTATCCTTGGGTAAATTAATCAAAGATTAATAAATTGAAGTCAAATTGGATTTTTTCTTAATTTTTTCATTTAAATAAATTAGGGTGGCGAATCTCGAATCTCTTTTAAAAATCAAATCAATTTTCTGAGGCGATAGCCGCTTCCAATCGTGAACACCGAAACTCATACCTTAACTCCCTTAAAAATCGCTTCGCCTTTCCTTAAGGTATTTTTCCGAGAGAGGAGAGGGGCGTTCGAGCGAGGTCTCATAGTCCCACTTGAAGATCTTTTAAGAAAACTGGAAGGATCATCTACCCCTTAGGTCTTGGGTTTCATATGTTGAGTAGCTATTTTCTTTTGATAGAAAGTTTGATAAAAGAGTTTTGAGTTTGAATCGATTTCTACTGAGTTTCAGAGAAAAACTCATAATTTAAACTTTTAGAAAGAGAATGTAACAGTTCAAAATAAAACTAAACAGTCTTAAGGTCTTAAATAAAAAAGAGTAATTATGGCTTCTGTTATTAAAAGACATAAAGCTGATCAACATTTATTTATGGAAAAAACATTTCATATTGGAAAGGTAACTTTTTATTGGAAAGGAAAATGTCATTTATTATTTGAAAACCGTCAGTGGTAGATGACTTTTCATCCTATCCACACGTTATTTGACTCATCATAAAATATCTAATCTCAATATCGACTTTCACCCTACGAATACGAACTCACTTATTCGCTTCATAATCATCTACTGGTACCGAAGCTCTGTTATCGAGTCCACAACTCGTCTCCATTTTACTCGGATTAGAGTTCCAAAACTCCTTCATAATTGTATGAACATCCTCGGCCTCGTCATTAGGTTCTTAGACTCGTCTCACATTCGCTTTGCTCGTCTTGCTGAACCAAACTCATCTGTTCGTTTACTAACATCAAATCCTTTGCTTTTCTTAGTCTACATCGGATCCGTTTATTACATCAATCCTCATTATCAATTAACTCGTACATATTTCTCTTCATGTCATATCTCTTATTATTTCTATTATCTTCAATACGAACTCGTCTATGATTTAGCCTTGTTACCATAGTTCATTCTTGCTAAAATTTCACTTTTGTCACCAACCTTATTCTAACTATAAATAATACTAATAGTTAATCACCTATTGTTAATAATTAATCATAACTGTTGAATCACACAAACACTTACGATCTGTTCGTAACAAATGAATCAGAAATGTAGAATTTATTTGTAAATGAATTTTACTTGGAATTCATTTACAAATGAAATTTTCATATTTGGAAAGATACAATTTAAAATATGGAATTCAATTGAATTCCATATTTTTGTGTTTGAAACAAATTTATAATTAAGTTATTTTTATTCTTATTTTCTAAGATTCCCTCAATAGATTAAATATAATTAGAAAAAGTAAATAATTAAAAAGTAATTATATTTTATATTTATAATTAATATTTAATTTTTAAAATATAATAAAAAATTAATTGGAAGAAAACAAATAAAAAAAATTAAAGAGAGAAAAAGAGTAATAAGAGGAGAGAGAGAAAGTGTGTGTATAGTAAGAAGAAAGAGAGAGAGAGAGTAGAAAGAGAAAAAAGGAGGAGGAGGAAGAAAGAGAAGAGAGAGAGAGCATTAAAAAAAAAAAAAAGAAAAAAAGATATTGTTATTGATAATATTTGTTTGGTTAATTTTATGGAATTCATTTAGAAATTTTATTTATTTTAATGAAATTTGATTTAATTATATTTAATTTCATAAAATTTAATTCATAGAATTGAAATTTATTTTTTTTTAGTATTTCAAATATAAAACTTTTTAAAAATATAAAATATAAAATAAATTTCACACAATTTTATAAAATTCATTTGACTATTATTAGATAAACAATCAATGACTACTATTAATCAAATTGCTTGTGGCATTGAAAAACTTGCACTCCAACCAATAAACTCATTTGGATGATATAGTTAATAATTTAGGTAAAATTTTGTCAAATCAAATTTAACAATGCATGGTTGAAATAGCACCCACTGGGATTTTTTTTTCTTTTTTAATACTAATAGATTTTTCCTCGAAATTTCTCTAAAATTGATAGTTTTGAAAATACCAAATTTTAATTTTTAGGACAATCATTCAAAAAAAAGCTTTTTATTTTTGACAACAACATATGTCCTATTATCCGAGATTTTTTGCATTAGAATTAATCTCTGTCTCCATTTATTTTGCTTTTGGACCAATCTTACGACAAACACCTAATATTTTCTTTTTCTTATTTTAATATATGTTTATTTTTTTATAGTACAACAAGAAAATTGTATTGGCTATATTATTTCTTTGTAATTATTGTATATAATAATAGTTATAATCGTAATTAGTGAATCATGTTCTGATTGGTTTTTTTATTTTTTTTTTTTAAGGATGTGAGAAATGAAAGGTTTTAAATTTGAGTCTTCCAAATAAAAAAAAAATTTGTCATCAAATTATTAAGAGATGTTAAAAGGGAAAACTATCATCTGTTGTGTAGCTTACAATGTTACTTCATTCGTTCCTTTATATCTGACGTTTTAGGAAGTTTTATTTGGATTAAAAAATAATTAATTAGCCTTAATTTTAAGAGAAAAATGAATTGAGAGACTAAAGTACATTGATTTTTGAAAGACTAAAAATTGAGTATTAATAACGTTGGACTGATAATGATAAGAGCAAAATTGACAAAAAAAAAAAAAATTAAGTTTTATTGATTATATAAAAGCGACAATTAAATAAATGAACTAAGGGAATAGTTGGGTATTCCCTCTCCTTAGTATAAAAAAAATAATAATAATTATGATTTAGTTTTGTAATTTAATTTTTATTAATTTAGGTTCCTTGTATTTTAAGTATTCATAGTAATAAGATTCTATTTAAGTAAACATTTTTTAATTGATCATATTTAAAAATAATTAAAATATTTTATAATATATTGCAATAAAAAAATGACATATTCATTACAAACATATAAAAAATTAATTATAATTTTTTTATTAATATTATAATTTTTATTTTTATATCATACATTAAAATATGAAAATCATGATAATAATAATAATAATATACCATCCTCTCTCCAAAAACACTATAATTTCCCATTTATTTTGTAGTTTGTTTATTTTCCGTTTGATATAAGTGTTGTTGTTGGTTTTTTATTTATGTTTCTCCAATGTGAAAAAGTAAATCCATTATTAAATTATATTTATTTTTGTTATTATATTATATTTATTTTTGTTATTTAGTGTTCTAAAGCATAGAAACAAGTTATCACGATAATATTTGGGGAAAAAAAAAAAAAGTTATCATAATAATAAGAGAAAACCACAAAAAGTAAATTTCCTTTATTTTATCAACCATTTTGTAAATTACAAACTTTCAATATAGGGGGAAAAAAACAAATTATACTAAACAACCTAAAATTTTCGTTTTTATTTGTATTTAGTCTTTCAACTTTTAGTCAAGGATGTTTGATAAATATAATTAAATTTTTTTTTAAAATTTACTACTAATATTTTAAAATTATAATTAAAATCTTGAAAGTTTAGATTTTTTTAAAAATAATTAAAATTTTAATTTTAGAGTTTTAATCCCTTAATCATTATAATGATGTTGGCGCTACGGATGTGTCAGTTTAGTTGAGATATCCTGGTATGAATTTTATGACCCAATAAGTTTATATATATATATATAATTCACAATGTTTTCAAACTCGCCCGGTCTTAAAACCGATGAAGGCAAATAGTCACAAGTCAGAAATTTAATCGGAGTAGAATCGAAATTTTAAATAATATCATATATTTATTATTCATATGTTAAAAAAATATAATATACATATAATTAAAATTAATAAACATTATTAGAGCAATTAATGAATATTATTTAGAAAAAATATGAATTTGAGATCATTATTTAAAATAAATTATGGTAAATTAATTTATTAAGTTGTAATTTTGAGACCCAAATTATGGTGGGTTCCACTACTCGGTAGTGGGAGGTCTACTCGGATTTATATTATCCCACGTAAGAAATATAAATTTTAATATTAATGTGCTTAAAATGGTGAATGTGTAAATGATAATTTGAAATTCAAAATAAATTTTATATTAAGGTAAGTTAAGGAAGAAAGTGAGTTATCTCATATTGAAAAAATGTAAAGTTGGAATGAGGTATATATACAAAGACTCCTCCTTTCAATGCTAAGAAAGTAGCCAAGAACTCTTTCTTGTGCGCGCAAGGTGCAAATCCACAGTATTGAGCTTAAGTTCAACATGTGAGCGCGCGACTTGCGTACATGAATATCGAATCAAAATAGGCTGGCCCATGCTAACTTAAGTTTTGCAATTTTTTTTATTTAATCCAATCACTAATTTAGTACAAAATTATTTTTTATTTAATTTGATCGGATTGCTGGATTTTTCCCGATTTCTTCTTTATCTGGGTTTAAGGTCAGAATCGATCTTGCCGGTGCTGACAACCATGATAATTCATGACATTAGAAATGTATTTTTCCTTTTGAGATGAAAAATGCAATTTTGTTACTATAAGCAATTTAATTCAGTTGTACTGAAGTGGCCTACAATTAAGAGCTATTGAGTTCCAACCTGTTTGTGCAATTAATCTAGGCAAAGGTAGAGGCAATAATGATTTTTTTTTTTTTTTCAAATTTCAGAGTAATTTGATCAACTTCTGCCATACTTAAAGATTTCTTGGCAGTGAGTTCATTATATTCTAAGTTAATGTGCACCAAAGGAAAAATTATTGTAAGTTAGAGCATTTCTAATACATGCTTTATATGTTTTAAATTTCCTATAATAAAAGGTAAATATAATAAAATAAAATTTTAATGAATTCTTTATTATTGAAATTTAAAATAGGGAGTGAATTTGACTCTTTATATTTAAAGAGTTAATTTTACAGCTTTTTTTATATGTTATTTATTAATTTTCTCACATATTGCTAAAAAATAAAAAAAAAATTGTAATTATTAATGCTTTATGAAAAAAATTAAAATTAACATTTAAAATTTAAAAAAGTCATTGAATTTAAAAAAAATTTACACTTTTCATGTTTAAAAATTGATTAAGATGCTATTTATTTATATAAAAAATATTCTTTAAAATAAAGTGCACCATTAAATATGCTCTTAAATTTTTTTTTTTTTGCCAAAGATTAAATATGCTCTTAATAGTAGATTCATCACTGCTATGAAATTATTGTTTTAAAATTATTCTAAATTGTTTTAAGGAATTAAAACTATTAATTTTAAAATATTAATTATAAGAATAAATTTAAGAAATGAATGACATGTCCTGTCTGTGAAAGTTTGGAAGCGTTAAAAGGCTCCAGTCACGTGCCATCCGTAGAAAAACTTTCTTTGGTCACGAGATCACAAAACTTATTTCAATTATTATTATATCTATTATTGAGAAAACATTGGACGTGTCTCTTTTCTATTCCTATATGTGTTGATCAAATTCAAATAATATTATACTATAATAAATTTGGGACTTAGCGTAAAAATTATATTGAAAATTTTAATTTGATACAGTATTAGTTTTTAACTCATATCCGAACAGTGAACTGTATTGAAATGAATCGTGTTGAAGCGATTCGAAAGTATTGAATTTTAATATAATATCAATTATATATATATATATATAACCCATTAAAATTCAAACTTTAGACCTATTATATATATAAATTAAACTTTAAACCCATTATTATGTCAATTATATATTATATATAAATTGATATATGTATAAAAGTTTTAATAACACCCATTAAAATCCAAACTTTAAATTTAGTACTTAGAAATATCAGACCGAATCGAAATACCGAACTGTTTTAGTACTGTACCGTAAAAGTATAGAAATATTTTAGTATTGTACTGTAAGAAATTTGGAATTTAAAGTGAGAACCGTACTGAAAATTTTAATTTGGTACGGTACTGATTTTTAAGTCAATACCGACTTAAACTGAACCATACTCAGCCTTACGTGTGTTTATATATTTCGAAAAAAAAGAAAATATTAGATGCATTAAGTGCACTTTATACTTATAAATATAAGAAATTTATTTAAATTTATGAAAAATAAATTTTATATTTATTTGAATGAAAATACATCGCACTTAGTGTACCAAATAATATGTGATATTTAATTTACATTATTTATATATAATACTAAAAATAAAATAAGGAGTCCTAGTGGGTCTACTCAATATTTTTTTGGGCAAATAATAATGTTTTTTTTTTTTGAATGAAACAAATAATAATGTTAGACCCACATAATTACATATATTTTCAGAATGATACTTATCATTCTCAAAGTGACAAATTTTATATCCTCTAGTGGGCTCATGGGAGTGTGCTCTATAGTTTTTATTTTGATTTTTGAAAAATAATTATATTTTTCACATGCCATATATCATAAAAATATTATTATAACACAAATTCTCAAAAATTATTTTGATTTTCTTCTATTCAACTTGTTTCTTTTAGAAATTTTTATTTTTTTCTGTAAAACCAAATGTAATAATAAGAACTTATCTTCCATAAATACAATTTTTTTTTTCTTGCTTCATGAGACAATTGAAAAAAGAAGGACAATTGCTCAATTTAGTTTCTAAGCTTTTTTATTTTATTTTGAATTAGACCTATAATTAAATTTATGATCTAATTAGGATATTAATTTTTGATTCAGGATTAATTTAACCTGATGCTTGGAAAAATTATTTTTCTTATTTTTATATTATAGATTTAAAAATTAAAAAATTAAAAAACTGAAACTTGAAATTAATAAAAATTAAGAAACCCCATATCCTCATTTACTTTCTCCATTAATCTAAGAGATATATATATAGTTGAAGATAGTAGGAGATGGATTAGGAAAACAACATTGTTATATCAAATTTCAGAAATTTAGTTTTTTTAGTTTTAATTATTTTATACATATAAAAATTTAAAAGTTATTATTTTTTTTTTGGAAAAAAATTAAGTAAATCAGTTGAAAATTGAAGTTTATGTCCTAAAGTTAATTTTAAATGTGATTGGTTTTTTAAGTCAAAATTGGAAAAATTAAGAGAAGCCTAGAGCTTTGCTGGGTCATTCTCCCTTATAGACTTGAGTTGCAAATTGATGTCCTCTTCTCTCAGTGCCCACATTGCCCGTTCTGATTATGAGGTATGGATTCAGTGAACGGAACTAGAAACAATTATCCTGCGACACTAGTTTCATCGGTCACTTACGACATTTCGAGACTCTAAGTCTGGACTCTAGATGATGGAGTGTAAAATGAGGGGGTATAGGGAGAAACCTCCCCTTGTTACTTACTCTTAACCTCGAACTCTGGATTTGGACTCGGGTAAGATCCGAACAACAAGGAGTGCTCAACTACTAGTCTAGTCTAGTAGTTGTTTTTTTTTCCCTATTAGTTGCGATGCGAACATGTGTTTACTTATGAGATTAGTTGAGTAGGCTTGCATTAGTTGTCTGCAACAAGATAGCTAGTTTTGGGGCTTTCGACATAAAAAAGCCTATCCGGCTTAGCTTGGCTTCGCTATCGCTTATGACTTGTATTGTAGTCGGCCCGAATGCCTCTGTAGTCTTTCTCTTTCCTTTGTCCCGCGGTTGCGGTCAGTTGGTACCATAATGGGGGCTGGAAAACTTCCGCCTCCTCTCTTTTTTCCTCTCAAAGTTTTGGGTAAATTTCACTCGTTGTCTTCGAACTATTGACTAATACACTTTATAGTCCTTCAACTTCAAAACGTTGCTTAAAAATCCTTAGACTTTCATTAACTATCACATAAATATCCTTAGGGCTAACTTCTGTCAGCTACCCTAACTGAAAGCTAACGTGGTCAGCTAACTCAAAATTTAAAATATTTAATGCCACGTTAGTAGTCTCCCATCTCATATTTTCTCTCTATGCGCGTGAGCTTATTCATTTCTTCTCTCTCTTCTCTTCTAGCCTGTTGAGAAGTGGTTTCCCAAGGCATTAGGAAAACTGATTGTAAGTTGGGCATTAGTCTCTTTCTTTCTCACTCTCAGTTTGAACCCTAATTATTTTCTTTTCTTTTGCAATTGACAGCCTTGAGGGAACTTATGAAACTAATTTATAGTGATTCTGCAAAAGAGTGTACCTTTTGGGCGGAAAAATTTTCCGCTCATTTTATTTTAGAATTGGGAAAAGTTAGAAAAATGTTCTGCCACCAAGGAAAAAGTAAAAATAAAAGCAGTTGACAACCAAAGTTGGACAGAATGTGAGGTGAACCTAGCTTTGTCTAATGGACCCATGACAACCAAGTATGAACCACACTTATTCATCATCTTTCAGTGTCGTTTTGAATTGAAAGTGGAGCTTTGTGTGCATGTGTTGATTTTTTGGAATGTTGATTCATGGATTTTTGGAATGTAAGGGTTATTTTTAAAACAAACAATTTCCAAGGTATGCAGTTGTTGTTTGGTTCTCTAGGGTTAGTTTATCATTAAAAAAATTATCTATTAATTTGAGATATGAGGAATTGTAATTAGTATAATAATGAACCTCAATCATGAAATTTGCAATTGGAATTGATGAAATTAAGTGATTACTATTATGAAGCAAATTTTTTATGTTATAAATTACAAGTAACCTTGTAGACATACTAATCTAGTGGCTGATACTAAAATTAAGATAATTAGAGTTTATGTTAGAACAATATTATCCAATTTAATATAGACCGTATAATATTCAAGGGATTTAGCTTATTGTAAAAATGGCATGTTAATTACTTTTTCTATGTGATTAGTCTTAATATTAGTAGATTAGGTGTAAATTGTGTAGGATTTCTTGAACTTTCCTATTTTACTTGATTTTATTTTTTGTAAAAGGTTCAGGTGATTACTTAATTAACTTAATTAATTTTGATTATAAGTAATCAAATTATCTTCCTCTTGTTTGAGTTTGTTTAGCTTGAGTATGATTAATGTGATTGTTTTACGTGAAAAATTGTATCGATTGCTTAATGTTGACAAATATGATTAAGATAATTAGAGTTTATGTGAGAAAAATATTATCACATCTAATATAGACAGTGTATAATATTCAGGGTATACCTTTGTGTTAGTAATTCGTTGTATATTGTTGGAAATCAAGCCTGATTATGAAGAACATTGTTAATGTATTATGAGAATTAAGAACTAATTGGGACAACAATATTAACTTATGTTTATTATAAATTGTTTATGCTAAACAAATCAAGATGGACATTTCACAATCAGATTACATTACAATAGGAATAAAGGGGAATCAAATTATTTTGATGGCAAGCTCTATTACATTTGGGATTGCCATCCTGATAGGCTGTCTAGGCATGGCATTGATAAAGTTTTGTATAATCTTGGCTTGAAAGGCAACCTGAGGTATTGGTGGAGGATGCCTGGGAAGGATTTTAAGGAAGGTTTGAGGTTGATTGGAGGAGATTCTCATTTGTATAAGATGTCTGTAAATGCCTTTGATGTGGGGAAAATTGACTTTATGTGGAGCATGTTACTAATGAGCATTTATATAATGAAGCACACCAACCTAAAGCCAAGAATTTTGTTGTCATAGAAGATGTATATGTTCTTGAACTGACTTCAAATCATCAAGGAAGAAAGTCTAGCATTAACCATAAAGTTCAAAGCTCAACCACACTGATGTTGCCATCAATAGCAACACAGTCCAGCTTATAGACAGCAACCTAGTTGTGTGCTTACCTAACAATCAAGTTCCATCACACAAGGAGATGATATTGATTCAACATGGTTCAATGATGATTCAGTTGTTGATCATGGTGTGACTGAGCATCTTAGGGCAGCAACTAAACCAACACATTTAGAAAGACAAAATCCACTTCAAGATGCAAATGTGGTTTAACTTTTAAATAAAGACTTTGCAGCTGCAATACATTTTGCAGATGTACCTGTACTAGTGGAGGGTCATAATGAACAAACAACAACTCATGACCAACCTCAAGTTTCAACTGGTCAGTATACTCAAATAGTAGCTAGTGAAGGTGATATGATTATGCCTACAGTTAGAAATTATGTATCTAGAGGAATTTTGTTTAGTTTATCAACATTTGTTGTCAATGAAACAAAATTAGATGATCTCAGTTTTGATGATCCATACTATGATCTACCTGATATGGATGATGATCTTGCTTATGTTTTAAATGAGAACAACAATAATAAGGCTCAAATTTCCACCAATCAAGCTAGTAGACCAAAAGGGAGTCCAATGGGCAGTTCTGAAGAAGTGCAAGCTCAAACTGTGGATGGAATTGGGAATGATGAGGTAGACCAGGAATCATATTGTACACCCAGTGATGAGTTGCATATTAAATCTGATTCTAATGGAGAAGAAAGATAAAGATTTGCTGAATTTGATGGTGATAGGGATGTGGAAGATCCAAATTTTATGGTTGGTATGATTTTTAAAGATAAAGAGAAATTGAAGAAAGCAATCAGGAATTGGGGGATAATAAACAAATTCCAATTGTGGTTTAGAAAAAATGACAAGCTTAGGGTTGAAGCAATTTGCAAGAAGGTGGATTATGGGTGGACGATATATGCCTCCAAACAATTCTAGAAGGAAGAAAATGACTTGACTTTTCATATCAAAGTTGCAAACTTCAAGCACACATGTGGAAATGTATACAATAACTTCCACTTGACAGCAAAATGGCTTGCTAGCCACTATATGGATGAAATAAGGGAGAATCTAAACTGGCCGTTGACTGCTTTTATTGCTAGGGTCCAAAAAAGAATACAAATTATCACATCCCACTTTTGGGATGGACGGTCCTAGGGCATGGACAGACGTAAAGCCACCGAAATTTCGTAGAACCCAACTAATTTTACAACTCAGCTGCAGTTTGATGGATTGTCGGCTGTACATATAATACTATCCCAGAATCACTGTGAACCCTCCATTTTGCACCCTTAAGATGCTACTACAACTTGACACTTGCTAATTTTCGTATGCTACGTAGAGCCGGTACGGCAGTCCCGCTAATTAATTTCTAACACAGACTGACATCACTTTTTCGACCCCAATCAGACATCCTGTACCAAACAGTGCTTTCCCGAAACTGAAAAAATTTTCTCCATAACTGACTGCCAAAATGTCCGATAATTAATTTCGGATTCATCGCCCCCTGACCGGTAATTTTTCAGACCTTAGAAAATCTCGAAAACTGACCCGAAAACTAAAAAAAAAAAACAAAAATCAGAAAAAGCTGAGCCATAGCCGCTGAAGCACCTGACGGATCTGCCAGAGGCTCCGACGGAGCCGCCAGGCCCCCCGGCGGCCGCCTCTGAGAGCGCTAGAGGCTCCGCGCAGAAGGGTAGAGGCTCCGCCTCTGCGCGGAGCCTTTCTGGCACGTTAGAAGCGGCAAGGGCTCTCCATCGGTCAGAGCCGTCGGAGCCTGGCGGCACTCCTCTGGGCAGCCAGAGGCTCTGCACAGAAAGTCGGAGGATCCACCGGCAGCCCTAGCGGAGCCTCCGGATCTTCCGCTGACACTGTTCCCTATGCGCCAAATTGACCCTTTTGCCCTTCCAGCCTAATTTTTTCAACTCTAAACTGCCCTACCCTTCTTGTCTTTTCACTTTTCTTATTTCCAAACTACCCCCAACTTATTTTGCCTATGAAAAAGCCACTCCTCCTCTTCATTCCACACATCTCAAGCATTTGTGATTGCTATCCACTTGCTTCCTCTCTCTCTCTCTAATTAGTTTTCTCACTTATCAATTAGTTAATTAATTAAAAATCAATTTTAATTAATTAATTGATTAATTTTTCAATTAGTTTTAATCTCAATTAGTTAATTAATTAAAAATTAATTTTAATTAATTAATTAATTTTTCAATTAGTTTCCACTCACTCTCAATTAGTTAATTAATTAAAAATTAATTTTAATTAGTTAATTAATCTTCTAATTAATATTCACCCAACTTTATTAATTAATCCTTTTAGTTAATCATTTTAATTAATTAATCATTTTAATTAATTAAAATTGGGTAATTAAGTAATCAAATCTCCTTTTTTAATCAACCTTGCTTTCCGAAACGAAACTCTGATCCGGCAAAACTACTCTTCCACCACTCAAAAAGAAGGTATAATCTTTTACCCTCACTCAAACCCAAAACCAAATCAAACCAATCAAATTTGATCGATTTTTAAACCCCCTTCCACCTCATAGTGGAATGAACTACGTGTGTTTTGATCTCCATTCAATGGGGTACGTAGGCAAGCTTGAAATCTAAATCCAAGTTTCAAATTCAAATCCCAATCAAATCCCTCCCTCATTTATTTTTCATATAAATATCGATTTATACTTTCCTTGTAAATTTCAATTAAATCAATTAATTATTCAATTATTTTGGAGTAAAGGAGCGATTTTGTGATTTCCCTAATACCCATAAGGGTTAGAGGAAATACTTTCCTTTACTTGTGGATGTTTAAATATCTGCTTTTTATTTTTTCCATCTGTCTCATAATTATGTCATGCTCATGCATTATAAATTATCATTAAATACTTTTCATGCATGAAATCAATTTTTAAAAGTCAAATTAAATTTAAGGGTCAAATCGAGATTATTTAAAACTAAAAAAACCTAATCCTCGAACTCAAACTTGATTCGAAAATTAGTGATTTTATCCTTGGGTAAAGTAATCTAAGATTAATAAATTGGAGTAAAAAATGGTTTTTTTTTCCTTAATTTTTCACATATAAATAAATTAGGGTAGCGACTCCCGAATCCTTTTCAAAAATTAAATAAATTTTCCGAGGCGATAGCCGCTTCCAATCGTGAGCACCGAAACCCGTACTTTAACCTTCCTTAAAAATCACTTAGTCTTTCCTTAAGGCATTTTTCCGAGCGAGGGGAGGGGCGTTCGGGCGAGGCCTCACAATCCCAACCTGCAAATAATCAACACTTCCAAATAAAACACTCTTACATCCTCAACGTCACAGGCAACATCACAAATCTCCAATAATCACCAACTTATGACTCACACTGCATAGTTAAATATATGAAATTATTATAATGCAAACCATTCTATCACTTTATAACCATACTATTCATGGAGCATCTAGATATTTACACAATCATTCATATTTTATAGATATTACTATAATAAACAGTAGAAGTTTTTCTTCATCTAATCCTAAGCTTCAAGTGGAGAAGAATACTTAAGCTTTTACTTGTCAACCTTTCAAGGTCCTGTAAAAAAAAAATGGGGAGCGGGGTGAGTAAAACCCAGTGAGTGAATAATATGTTACCATATGAGTAAAATCCAGTGAGTGAATAATATGCTACCATATTTGTGAAACTCGGTATTTCAAAGTCGGCTCACAAGGATAGCTCATGGTTCACAATTCTATCTGATATATATATATCAAAGAAGGATTAATTAAAATTATGAACAATTGGATAGGTTCAATGGCAACAACTATTTCAATTACTTGAATAATAATTTTGATTTAGCAGAAATACTATCCATTAGGTGAGAGCATTTATTTTATTGCAACTCACCGATAATTAAGTAATCTACTAGTGGCAGGGGCTCTTCTTGTGGAGCAATGTCACACAATTACAACTGCGTAAGACTGACTAGGTCTCAGGGCTAGGAGCATTACTCTTCCTAGCTAGAGTCCAGATATTATACCCTATCTGCTGGGTAAAGTGTGCACACAGTCTGATATACCCCACATCAGAAAGGGGACTTCTGCTTTCATGGTATTGTATAATTTTTGGCAACTCAATCTTTAGTCAACTAACATTATAGATAGCACAACTCAACTTAGAATGTTTAGAATGAAGTATGAAAAATATGTATAGCAACTCAACATTAGTATTCTTAAGGAATCCGAAACCATATATAGGATTTCAAATAAGTGAATATTATGAACAACTCAAATAGGATTCAAGGTTCAATATAGAATTATATTCAAGGAGTTCAAGAATATGAGATTTTCAATTGATCAACTGACAAATTTTAAATTAAGTACACATTATGAATTATGGAAACAACTTACAAGCATAGCAAAATATTAATCACTCACCTTGACTTAACAACTCTTTTATCGCTTATCCTTCTTCAGAGACTTTTTGGTCCTCACACTTTTCTATGGTTCCCCTACTCTTATACACATAACACTTATTCACAATAAGCTTAATTACACTAAGGAACAACATCAAAATGTTAAAACTTATATTCTGCCTTTGAGTCTCCTACTGACCTAGTCACACTATTTTTGTCATAACTCATGTTATACTATTCCAATTTCTATAATTATATTTGGACTGTATAATAGACTCATAGGTCAGTAACATACCCAAAAATCAGCTCATTCTGAAGCAGGGGACAGTCCGACTCTTGTTCACTCATTTAGTTATATCTCATTCTTTGATCATTCAATTTAAATTTCCTTTCATGAAAACTTTCTAAACATATACATGAACATTTCTTATGTTTTATACTCAGCCTAATTATTCCTCTAAGATCCCCAATTGGGTTAGTCAATTCTGGACTTCAAAATTCTAGGATAGCCTGACCAGTATGTATTTATCTACATATTTACTATATCAAATCATATTATTTTGACTTGAAATTTTTATAAAAAATAGGTAAAGTGTATATGGATCTTCACACCAAATTTTGTAAAAAAAAAAAAACTATTTACCCCTTCAAATAAATAAATCACAGTAGCCTTCTTAATTCTGACCTAGCATGTTCTGTTTTCTGGCATCCTAGATTCTTTATTCAAGTTAATATATTAAACGAACTTCAAATGACTTGAACTTTTTATGGAATATATAAGACACATAAATATAAAACTTTTATGTTTTACACTTTTGCTAATTCCTTCTTTAAAATTTTGTAATAATAAGTATAAATTTATGTTCTATACTTGTCTTCCATAAACCTAGTTAACTCTACTTCCAATTTCTTGCAAGCTATACTCATTAACTTTAATTCAATCATCAATACACCTAGATAGTCCATTTTATACACTTTATAATCAAGAAATCAATTTTTTAAACTTCCCTTCAATGGTAGCCAAACCCCAACCATCTAAACACCAATGATTTATCAATGAAACTACTCATATCTCTATTAAACAATTAAGAAGTAAAGAATTTTCATGTTCGTACCTTTGGAATTTGATTTCTCCTCCTCTAATGACTTGGCAAGCTCTCCCTTCTTCTTTCCTAGCTTAAACCTTCTTCTAACATGTCTTAAATAATTTGATTGAAGAAATAGAGAAAGATAGAGAGAAGTGTAGAAGCTTTGAGAGAGTTTTTATGACCAATAGAAATGAGAAATGAGTCAAACTCCTTTTTTTTTTCTTTCTCTTCCTTATCCCCTTGATCTCTTCTTGCCGACTTTGCCAAGCATATATCTTATTTTTATTTTTTTTTAAGTCAACTAAGTTAACTAAGTCTTCATTATCTCATAATTTCCTTTTTAGTCCTCAATTTCAACTTCATTTCTTTCAAGTACTTTTTACTATTCAATTAAGTCCTAGTACATTTTATCTACCTGTAATCATTTCACAAAATTTTCCTAAGTCAAAATCTGATCTGGGAAAAATCCTAGAATTGAAATTCATCGGTTCTGCGCATAGCGTACCGATTTCACTTAGGTATTTTCTATGCTCGTTCCTAATTCGATTTTTGAGTTCCATCACTTCTAATATCTTCATGATTATCTATACTCTCCAAATAAAATCTAATACTACATTTCAAGGTCGAAATTCGTCGATCTCGCACTTAACGCCTCACTCATACTCTTTTTAGGGTTTCGGCTCCTACCTTTCTAGTTTCCGTCTCAATTTCCTTATTCTATTCAGTTCCATGCTATATTTGGATATCTAGTGGCTCACAGACTTATGGGGTGTTACACAAATATATCATTGGTAGAATGAAAGCATGGAGAGCAAGAAATATAGCTTTGCAGAAAATCAATGGGGATGAGGCTGAGCAATATTCAAGACTACATTATTACAAGTTAGAATTGATAAGGTCCAATCCAGGAACTACTATTGAGTTCAAAGTGGAGAAAGGTGAGTTTGAAGACATTTACATTTGCCTAGCTTCACTTAAGGAGGGATTCAAGGTAGGATGCAGACCAATTGTCTGCTTAGATGGATGCTGGCTTAAGGTCAGATATGGTTTCCAACTGTTGTATGTTGTTGGCATAGACCCAAATGACTGTATCTATCCCATTACATATGCAATTGTTAGAACTGAGAAAAAAAAATTGGGGGTGATTCTTAAGTCATTTGAAGGTGGATTTAGATATATTCAATTCACACCAATAGACCTTTATGTCAAATAGAAAAAAGGTATGCATATCTTAAACCTATTGACTCTTGTTTTTATAAATTAAATGCATTATAACATGATGGTTAACTAACATTTCTATTATTTTTCCTAACAATGTAGAGACTAGTCAGTATAATTCATGATATGTTCTCAAATTCTGAACACATGATGTGTGTCAGACATCAATGGATTAATATGAGGGCTCTGTTTAAGGGAAAAACATATAAGGACTTATTGTGAAATTATGCCAGAGCTAGATATATAAGCTGGCTTGAAACATGTATGGGAGATGTTGAGAAGAAATTTGCTGAATGCAGAAAATGGCTTAGGGCAAGGCCATCTAAAAATGAGCCATATCTCAATATGAAAATTAATAAAAAATTTAACTCATCCCATAATTAGGACATCCATAAAAACAACAACCGAGATTCACCTCTATCAAAGAAGCTTCTTTTTCACAATAGCAGATGGATGTTCCAAACGCAGCAACGAAGTCAGTAACGTTATCAAGATCGCTTGAAGCCATTATGACCAGTGATTCGAAGGGATAGTAATGAAAGAAGAAGGTTGTGAACTCTCAATTTTACACTCTTATGATGCGGCCGCAGCTTAACACTTGCTAAGTTTAGTGCGCTGCGCAGAGCTGGTATGGCGGTCTTGCTAGACGGTTAGCGGGTAGGGGGTCAAGGGGGTAGTGCCCCTGAAAGGTAAACGATTTAATTTTTCGACACTGACCGACATCACTCTTAACTTGACAAGACATTCTGAATCAAACATCATTTTCCTGAAATCGATCGGCTTTCTCCCGAAAATGACTGTCAAAATGTCTGATAATTAATTTTGCATCCATCGACATTGACCAATAATTTTTCAAAATCCAGAAAGCCCCAAAAACTAATTGGAAGTTCTGAAAACTAACTCAAAAACTTGAAAAACCCTGAAAATCAGCCTGCCAACACGGAAAGGAACATTGTCCGTGGGGTAACCGGCTGATCTGTCGGTGCTCTGCGAGGAGCCTCCGGCTGTCCCTGTGGCCGCCGCCGAGAAATCCTGAGGATCCGCGAGGTGCTCGGTGGAGCCTCTAGGTGTTTGCGTGGATCCTCCTTAATGCGCTGATGTGCGTTAGGTCTGCTGTCAGTATGTTTGGCATCAGAGTCGAACGGATCCATCAGCCAGGCTGGCGGATCCGCCGGCCAAGCCACCATCCATCAAGGCGGTAGCCGCTGGAAAAGCCGGAGGCTCCACGCAGAGCCCTGGCTAGTCCCCTCCTGTGCACTAAAATTTCATTTTTACCCATTTTCAGTCTTTTTTTAGCCCTTTTAACCCCCATTCTTTTGAACTTTTTACACTTTCTCTTCCTAAAATGCCCCCACCTCACTTTACCTATAAATACCCCCTCCTAATCTTCATTTTTCTTCACCTCTTGAGCATTTTGTAGATGGTTATTCATTTGCTCTCTCTCTCTCTCTCTTTCTCTCTAGTTAGTCTTCTATACTCCATTTGAGTAGTCCCAATTTTTAGTTAATATCTCTTTGATTTTAACTAAAAATTAAGTAATTAATTCTAAATATTAATTAATTAAGTCAGTAATTAAAAGTTTCATTTTTCTTTGATTGGAAACTACTTAGGATTGTTTCTTTATAGATTAATTTTAAATTAATTAATTAAATCTACTCTCCTTGAGTAAGATCCTCAATTTTCGAGGCCGGTAAAACAAAACTCTGGTCACGAAAAACACTCTGTCCCACTCAAAATCTCCTAAAGAGAAGGTACAAAATCTTCTCTCACCAACTCCAAAACCCCTCCAAATCAAATCAATCAGATCAATCCCTAAACCCTTCCACCTCACAGTGGAACGAACTACGTGGGTTTTGATCCCCATCTAATGGGGTACGTAGGCATGCTTGGAATTTAACTCCAAGTCTCAAATCCAAATCCCCAATTAATTTCTTTCCCCTCTATTTTATAAATTTTTGTATTTAATTCCGTTGTAATTAAGTTAATTATTTTGGAGTAAAAGAGCAGCCTTGTGATTTCCTTAGTACCCATAACAGCTAGAGGAAATAATCTCCTTCACTTGTGGATGTTTAATTTTTCCATCTTTATTTTCCATGTATCCATAATTATGCCATGATCACAAATCGCCATTAATATCTGTCATCCATGAAATCAATTTTTTTTAGTCAAATCAAACTTAGGAGCCAAATTTAGATTATTTAAAACTAAAACCCTAATTCCCAAGCTCAATTTGGTTTAAAAATTAGTGACTTTATCATTAGGTAAATTAATCGAACAATTAATAAATTAGAGTCAATCATGGGTTTTTTCCTTAATTTTTCCATTTAAATAAATTAGGGTGGCGACTCCTGAATCTTTTCAAAAATCAAATCAATTCACCAAGCAAAGCGATAGCCGCTTCAATCATGAGATCGAACCCGAAAGAGCATTCCGATTCCCTAGGGGACCAGACCTAGGTGCTCAGGCGAGGCATCACAATTGGTGACTGCACTGGGGACTAGTTGCAACCCTTTTAATAAAAAAGGAAAGCAAATAAGAGGATTACTATTTGGTTGGGATTTTCTCCAAAATAATCTCCCTTTGGCTTACTTAAGTTTAATTTGACTTTCATGCATCACTTTGCCTAACAAAGGCTCATTTCCTAACCCTAGTTACTTAGAAAAACTTTTGGATGACGAGTAACATTGGCTCGACAATTTTCTTTAAGTATGTTGGGAGATAGCAAAAAAATTCCACCCCGCGATGAATCCCCGATCATTTTAGTGGTGTAACGAACAATTTGTACCGTTCGACCCACGCGAGACTCTTTGACTCACATGTGGTTAGGTATATCAATGCTCTAGCAGGACAGGGACCCTTAAATCAAAACCACCCTTCACCCTTGTACATGTAATTGCCCTAACCTTTGACCTTATTTTTCCATGTACCATGATCATAAGGACCTTGTGCATATACCCATGAAACCTTTTTCGGAATGCATCACGACATAACCATGCATACAAACCTTACGTCTAGGTTATGCCTTGAACCAAGTTGAAAATCAACCTTCATTCAAACCTTCGAACAATTTTGGCCCTTTTAGTCCATTACCTCCGTTAAGCCCAAGACATTTGGCCCACCATCACCTTGAGCTCAAAATCTTTAGCACCTTATCTCTCTTAAGCCTAATACATTTGGCACCTCACCTCTTTTAAAGCCTAAGACATTTGGCCCACCACCACCTTAGACCCAAAAACCTTTTGGCCAAAAATCCTAAAACCCAAACACCATTACCACTGCCCAAACACTCCAAGTTACCAAACCTAATCTTTAAGCCCAAAACCATTTTGGCCTCCAATCCAAAAATCTAATCCTTAAGCCCAATACCTTTGGCCTAATGAAAAACCTTTACCCCAATACCTTAAGCCCAAAACCGTTGGCACCTCATCTTTCTTAAGTCCAAGGCATTTGGCATCTCATCTCTCAAGCCCAAAACTTTTGGCATCTCATCTCTCTTAAGCCCAAAACTTTTGACACCTCATCTCTCTTAAGCCTAAGACGTTTGGCACCTCACCTATCTCTAGCCTAAGACATTTGGCCCACCACCACTTTAGTCCCAAAACCTTTTCGCCTAAGATCCTAAAACTCAAAACCCAGTACCCAATGTGCCCGTCAACCTTAGGGACATTATCAGTTTTCTCAGCTCCAAAAGTTGAGCGGAATCACACCTTACCAAATTCATCTAACCTAGCTAATGACTAGCACTTTGAGGAGAACATTGGCTCAGTTGACATGCCCTTGTTCAAGTCCTACAATCAATTTGAGGCCAGTCAATCCTAAGTCCGAGTCCGAGTCTGTTGAGTCTTGTGCTTCTTTCTTTTCTTTTGAGTCAGAGTTTGTTGAGTCGTGTTTCTCTCCTTTTGGGTCTGTAATCGATTAGAATCAGAATATGCTAAGTCAAGCTTTCCTTTTGAGTCTGTCTTTAAATTTCGATACTACTTGTAATGAAAAATTTGAATTTTATTTTTCATCGTATATCTCATGTGTCTTCTTTTTAAATCCAGCCTGAATGATACACAAAAAAAAAAAAATGATAGGAAAAAAATAAAAAAATATAAAAAGGCAAAGAATCAATACATTTTGGCAACAAAAGACATGCATTATACCATCGCATCATGACAAGTTCAATTTTGGTTGGAGATTGAAGACTAAATAGTTCTCGGAACTCAGCTGTTATGTTATTGGATAGTTGTTCACAAGTCACATCAAGGCAATCCTTCCTTAAGTTTCACCGAATGCAATCTTAAGCTGAGCCCTGCCAACTGTTTATTTGGGGCAATCAAATCCAAAATCCTTAATCAAGCATGAGTAATCTTAATAGCTGTAAGAATACTTCACAAAGTGGATCGAAGCAGAGTCATATTAAGTCTTGAAATCTAAGAAGGAAATAGTCAGTTTGTCAAAATCTAATGAATCAGCTGCAAAGTAGGTAAAACGGCTACCAAGAGTGTCATGCTTGTTTTTCGCAAATATCAGACTTTTATCCATACTCCAACAAGGATAATCCTAGTGTAACAAGAACTACGTGGACCTAATACGTAGGCAGCCCAACCCAGATATGGTCCAAATCATAGTAAAAATATCTTTTGTCTTGTAAGGTATCATCGTTCTTGGGTTCTCTGTGCCAAAAGTATTACATAAATTGCATCATCACTTGGTTCCTTTGCCTAAAAAAAAATAATGTGTCATTCAAATTGGATTATGTCAAAATCTCTCATATTCAAGAGCAGTTTGTTCAAGTGTGTCAAAAGTTCAAGTCTATCGGGCCAGTCTAAGTAACTCATCATCCTTCGTCAATTACATGAATAGTCAAACAACTCTACCCTCCTCAAAATTGCCTTCCTTTGCACCACCCTTTTTTCTTCCCTTAATCATAAAAATGTGAAGAAAGTTTTCAAGTTAAATGTCGAGTCATCACAAATAAACATTGCTCATACCTATCATTAGGGGCATAATTTTTTTGAGGTCATTCACATCCTTTCAAGTCATCTTTGGTTAGTCAATCATCCCTTATGAGGGGGATGATTTCTAAGTTGTGTCTTCCTATCAAAGTGCTCAAGTCACCAAAAGACCCAAACTATTTGGCTCTCATTCATTCCTAAAAGTCCATCCCGACCTCTATTCCAATCCAGCTGAATCCAAAAAGCATTATCTCTATGAGGCTTCCTAGCCCAGATAATGCATTCTTTCCTTTCCATGAATCATAGTAATAAAACCACAAAGCTAAAGTCCTTGGCGAAACCAAAATCGATTAAACCTCTCACAAAATCCGCATCGCCCAAGCCATTTGTGAGAAGCCCACAATCCACCTTTGACCCTCGAATTTCTTGGCAAAATCAAGACTACTCGCACCTTCCAAAAGCCCCAACTTAAAATCCTAAGCCAATGTAGAAAGTCTACCTCCCATTTCCAAAATCCCAGCTCCTTGATGAAACTAAGCCACTTGAAAGGTCCCACCGTAGATCGAAATCAAAGCGTATCCCTCTCACTACTCAAAGAGAGTCCAATCTCTAAAACCCAAGACCTAGATCGCCTGACAAATAGGTCAATCCCTTAAATCAGAATCAACCAAATCTCTTCACTAAGGGTCTGTGAACCCTTAAATTTACACCCCAAAACGACTGATTTTCAATTACAAACTCGTAGAATCAAACCGGACCCAAATCAGATAAAAAATGGGCTAAAATCGAACAACACAGTACAAAACTAGGTTGATTTGGATAAACTAGACCAAACTAGACTATGTTAAGTCAAAAACACTTGATTGGTACCACCGATTTTCAATTACGAATCCATATAATCAAACCAGACCCAATTCAGATTAGAAACGGGCCAAAACAGACCAAAATAATGTAAACTGGGTCAAACCGATCGGTCCAAACCGGGCCAAAGTGGTGGCCGCTTGGGCGGCACAGCGCGGCGCGCTTGCGTGCCACCAGTAGGCTAGGCATGCCGAGGCCAGCTCCGCCTAGCCCCCCTCAACTTTCTCTATAAATAGCCAACTTCCCTTCCTTCAAAATCAGATCGAAAATCTCTCAAAAATGCAAAAAATACATATTTTGCTACTGAAATTCTGTCAAAATTCATTTTTTTTATATCCAAATCCTTCCAACTACCAAAATAATTTCAATTTAAAATTGTTATTATTTATTTTGAGTTCCTAATCCGAAGTGGAGCTCAGATCCGAAGCCAGGCTCGCCCCGCCCGCAAAAAAACCAAGAAAAGCAAAGGTATAATTCCTTTCTCTTGCAATTTTTAAATTCTAAATTCAGATATAGAATTTATTCTATTGTCACGTCTTTATTTGGATCTAAATCTGAAAAGATCTAAATTTAATTAATTTAAAATTTGAATTAAATTAATAAACCAAATCAAACTTCTTTTGAGTAAATCCCTCATTCGCAAGAAGGGAGAACTACGTGGGATTTGATTCCCATTCAAAGGGATACGCAGGCATGCCAATCTTTAAGGCATCAACTCCAAAATATTTTAAATAATATTTTCCCCTTTCTTTTATTAATTGCTTTATATGTCCTTTATGTCTTTCCTTTATTAAGTTAATTGAGGAATATGTGCTTTCCCTAGTATCCATAAGGGCTAGAGGAAAGATCCTCCTTTCTTATTTTGCTTTTGATTTATCTCCTTTATAACTGTCATTTATATAATTCTTGTATTATCATTTATAATTATTTCATTTATTATTTTTATTTCTATTCATGCATACATAAAGTTATTTTACACTTCTAAGCCAAGCTTATAAAATTAAAATGTTTATTACCAAAATCTGATCCCTGAGCCCACTTTGATCACTTGTGGATTAGTGCTTTTCCATTAGAATAAAATAAATAATTTGGAGTCATTTCATTTGGGTTTTTCTTTAATTTTTCCAATTAAAATAAATAAAATTAAAGTGGCGACTCATTGTCACATAAAGCGAAAATACAAATTTCAAATTTTTCAGAACTCATAACGGGTTCTAGATTGCATGGAGTTTCTCTTGAAGAGCATTTCGATTCCTTTTAGCGGATCGGACTAGTGCTCGGGCGAGGCCTCACAGTTGGTGACTCCACTGGGGACATTAAATCTTTTTTCAAATAAAAGATAAAAGTGGATTACTTTTGGTAAAAACAAAGTTTTGGATTTAGTTCAAAATAACTTTCCATGCATCACTATATGTGGACTCCTTGTCCAAAATCTTAGTTTCCTAGGAAAACAATGGATAGAAAGTAGCATCGAGTGGGTAACCCTCTTTAGGATTATTTGCCGATAGTGAAATTATCTAGCCCGCAATGTATCCTTTAAATCTTTTTTAAAGGTGTAATGAGTATGCACGTACTGCTGGACCTACGAGAGGCTTCTTATCTCACATGTGGTTAGGTATATAGCTGCTTTAGTGTGACGGGTACCCTATCTAAACCACCAAGCCTTTTTCATGTAATGAACTTAGAACCTAACTTTAGGTTGTATGTTCCATAAAAGCAAAAGCCTTACACAAATGCATCTTCATTCATGCATTCATTTTAAGTGGAACCTTGAACCGAAGAAAGGTCAAAAACTTTCACTTTGACCCAATCACCTTCGCCTCACAAATCCTAAGCCCAAAAAACTTGGCAAAATTCCCAAAGCCCAATACCTTTAGGCTCAACATGCCAAGCCCAAAACCTTGGCAAAATTCCGAGAGCCCAATACTTTTTGGCCTAACATACAACCCTAAGCCCAAAGCCTTGGCCCATCCTACCCAAGGGAATCCTCAAAGCCCAATACCTTTGGCTCATCATCCTCAAAGCCCAATACCTTTGGCTCATCATCCTTAAAGCCCAATACCTTTGGCTCATCATCCTCAAAACCCAATACCTTTGGCCCATCATACTCAAAGCCCAAAAACAGTTAGCCCACAACACCATAAGGGATCATTTTCCCTTAGAATATGTATACTATTACCCGCATATCACCTATTCACCAAACACTTACTAGGTTTTCTTTTGGTTTTTGCTTAAAGGTACCAATGGCTGATCCAACTGACATGGCTGCCCTGACAACATTCATGACCAATCTCCTTAAGAAGCAAGAGGAGAATTTTCAAGTAATTCTGAATGCTCAACAAGCCCAATTTGAAGAGCAAAAGCAATCCATCATCGAAGAAGTGCGGGCCATGGTTAATCAAGCCAACCTCAACCCGACTAATCCAAACATAGCTTTGGACTAGACCACCCTAAATCTGAACAAGGCCAATCCTGTTCTGGCCCATACCCATAATAACACTACTTCATCACCCAAAATAACCATTAACCTTACAGACAAGGGAAAGGCTGTTACTAGTACCCCTCAAACCAGTGAGGTTCCATACATCATTACTCAACATACTACTTCATCTCTTGCAAATCATTTTCAAAGGAACGAAGATTTCTGTCAGCCTTACTTGAGAATATACATGGAGAAATTTAAAGTGATGGAGAAAACCATCAAAACCTTAAATCTCCACAATGACCTGATTGATATGGACAGTTTAGCCTTGTTCCTTGGTGCCAGACTTCCACCAAAATTCAAGATGCCTGAACTTGAGAAATTTGATGGAACTACTTGCCCTAAGACCCATCTAATGATATATGTGGGGGCAATGCAACCTTTGGGATTTGATAATGAGCTCTTTGCACAACTGATCCAGTAATCATTAACCGGTACTGCCCTGAGATGGTTCCTTTCACTAGACAAAAGCCAGAAAAAGACTTGGGATGATATCTGTCAAGCTTTTATCAAGCAATATCATTACAACAGTGAAATGGATGTCACCAGGCGTGATTTGGAAACCACCAGACAACTTCCAAATGAGTCATTCTCTACGTTTCTTACAAGGTGGAGGGCTAAAACTGCTCAAATGGTAAACAGACCAACAGAACAAGAATAGGTGAACATCCTTGTTAAGAACCTACTCCCAACTTACCAAACCTATCTGGTAACCCAATACCTTCCCACCTTCAAAGCATTGGTGGCAACTTCATCCAAGGTTGAAGATTACATCCCAAGCGGATCATTTCAACCAGAATTCTCCACCATTAATCTGAATAGTGATGAAGAATCAGAATCCTATGACCTTTGAGGCTAAGACCGACATCCCTCGATCTCATCTTCCGTTTTCAAACTAAAGCCATAATTTCATACATCTTTACCAAAGTGGAAAATAGACCCCACTCCATTTCGCCTCACCTCACCTCTGCCCAAGTAGCATGTTATGGAAGAGCTTAAGCTCAGCTAATCTGACCTGTCTGAGATTGAATCCAAATCTAAATCCAAATTCGAGTCTGAGTCTATATTCAGAGTCCATGTTCAAAATCCAAGTTTGAGTCTGAGTGTCATTTATAAATCTGAGTCTTTGTACTATATTTTCAATAAAACATTTATATGCATTTCTCTATTCTCATCTTTCCTAATTAATCTGAAAAAAAAAAATCAATCAATGAATTTTGGCAAACATTTGCATTTCACCATGATTTGGAACAATCAAGACTTAAGGTATTCATATGCCCGCATTAGCAGCAACTTCATCAGATCCAACCAAAGGATAATCAATAAAGAACACCAAATGGTGATCTCTTTAGTAAAAGCAATCAAAGCTAAAGGCAATCCAATGAAGTTACTCATTGCACTTTTGGGTAATAAAAAAATATACACCTCAACAGGGGGCAACAATCTCAAAAAAAGACCCGATGTCCCTACAAGGTTTCTCTCTGGACCAACATTCAATACAATGGTCTACACAAAGATCAAAGCTCCAAGACGAAGGACAACAGAAGCCCAAATCATAGTGGAATAATCTTTAAATGCCAAAATTCATTGATAAAGCTCGCTAAGTTGAAAACCCGAAAGGGTAACTTAGGCAAAAATCAGAGAAAGCTTGCTAAGTTGAAAACTCAAAAGGGTGACTTAGGCAAAAATTAGAGCAAGCTCGTCGAGTTGAAAACCTAAAAGGGTGGCTCGGGAAAAAATTAGAGCTAAAGAAACATCATTATGATCAAATCATTATGTTCTTTATGCTTTTATCCCGCATTAAAGGCATATCATCTTAAAGTCATCATCTTCCGGCTAATCCCTTATTAAGGGGCACGCTTTCCGAATTATCTTTTGTCAAATCCATCATGTTTTACTTTTCTTTCAGTAGGGGCATATCCTTCATATCACCTGTCAAGTTACCCTTATCATTTAGTGGGGGCATATCATTCTTATCATCCGTCATGTCTTTTAGCTCAAGCAGCTAAGTAACCCTTATCATTCATTGGGAGCATATCCAAATCAAAACACTTGTCATAAAAGCTAAATTTCTCCTATCATCAATCAAAGGGGCACGTCTTCCGATTTGTCATCCAAATCATTCAGAGTCTTCCTAAGTGTCTTGTCACTCTAATATTCTATTCAATCTCAGACAATAAGATAAGTTGTGCTTATCTTCTCCATAAATCATGCTACAAAAGCAAAATCATACAACCTCCCTAACACTGATCAAAAGGGCCTAAGCCAGATAAGGCCTACTATCCTTTCAAACCCAAATTTCCTTGGTAAAATCTCAAGGCAAAGCTCATCAAGCTCACCAAAAACCCAAGTCCCCTTAGTAAAATCCCAAGGGCCAAGCCCACTAGAAATCCAAATCTCCTTGGTAAAATCCTGAGGGCCAAGCCTTCCAAAAACCCAAGTTCCTTTGGTACAATATCATCTTACACGGGCCAAGCCCTTCAGCAGCACTAAAATCCCAAAGTCTTTCAGAACTCACGATTCCTGAAGCCCATTCTCCTCAAGCTAATTTAAAATGGCCTGAACCAGTCAAAAGCCCATCCCGAGCAAATCATATCATCCCTGAAAGTCCAAGTCATTTGGACAAACAAACTTAAGTGGCAAATCAGATAGTCCTTTCAAGCCCAAGCCATCTTGGCAAATTAGACAGTCCTTCTAAGCCCAAGCTACCTTGGCAAGTCAGATAGTCTTTCCAAGCCCAAAGTCACCTTGGCAAATCAGACAGTTCTTCCAAGCCCAAGTCACCTTAGCAAATCATACTATCCCTCTAAGCCCAAGCCTCTTTGGCAAAAACATCTCTAAAATTCAAGTCATTTGGATAAGCAAAATCAAGCTTGCAAGCCAACTGGTCAAAAACACCTCCAAAAGTCATGTCCAGAGGCAGACTCTTAACATATAGGTCACACAAAGTCAACCCATAAAATCTCTCCCAAAGGCAAAATCCGACCTAGCCTTCCAAGCCAGGCCACACCTGACTAAGCCATCTAAGCATGATCTTCACCTTCCAGGCAAAATCTGACTGAGCCTTCTAAACATTATCACTTCCAAAACAGGCCAAACCTGACCAAGCCTTTCAAGACATGCCAAACCTGACTAAGCCCTCCAAGGCAAAACTTGACCGAGCCTTCCAAGATAATCTTTCCAGACAATACCTGACTAAGCCTTCTAAAGCATGACCTCCTCCAAAGGCCAAAATCTGACCTTGCCTTGACTTTCTCCTATGGCATAACAACTTAGCCAATGTCCTTTATCATGGGGGCACCCTCTTCTACAATGATCAGTACTTTTATACCAAATTGACCGTTCAAAGGTTCAAGGTATCCAATTCATCATTTTTACATAGTCAGATGCATTTCATCATAGGTTGTTAATCAGAGCTCCTGCAACAAGATAGGACTATCATTTTATCAAAAAGGACCATCACTTCTTCCTATCAGAAAGGAATATCATCCTATCAGAAAGGATAATTACATTGTCCTACCAGAAGGGATCAATCCATCCAAATCATCCTATCAAACTGGATCATTTCATGATCTTCAGAATTGTCTACCAGACAGATCAATTCTGATGAAACCCAGACTCAGACCGGGGCCATTCTCATCAATTCCCAAATATGCCGGGGGGCATTTCCTTTACCCGAACCAATCAACCTCATACAGACCATCCTAAGGCAGCCTTAGGATCCATACCTTAACTTTAGCTAAGGTTTTCAGAATCAGACCTATCATAGGACAGTCTTAGGATCTTTTTCCCAACTAGATCGGGAATACCTCTTATTTTCCCAAACAGACCGGGATTAAATCTTTTACCCAGAACAAATTGGGAATATATCTCTTATTTTTCCCACACAAACAGGAAATATAGATTTTTCTAAATATGTCTAAACACCGACCTAGACATCATTTTGGTTCCTTACTCCAAACATACTCCCTAGATTCACTATCATCAGAATCGTCTTTTGAAAAAAGTTAATTCTGATGAGGAGGCAACTGTAAACCCTTAAATTTGCACCCCAAGACGACCGATTTTCAATTACAAATCCGTAGAATCAAACTGGGCCCAAATCAGATCAGAAACGGGCTAAAACCGAACAACACAGTACAAAACCAGGTTGATTCGGATAAACCAGACCAAACCAGACTATATTAGGTCAAAACCACTTGATTGGTATCACAGATTTTCAATTACGAATCCATAGAATCAAACTGGGCCCAATTCAGATTAGAAATGGGCCAAAACGTACCAAAATAGTGTAAATTGGGTCAAACCGATCGGTCCGAATCGGACCAGACCAGGCCAAAGCGGTGGCCGCCTAGGCGGCACCGAGCGGCACGCCAAGTGTGCCGCTAGGCATGCCGCAGCCAGCGCCGCCTAGTCCCCCTCAGCTCCCTCTATAAATAGCCAGCTTCCCTTCCTTTAAAATCAGACCGGAAATCTCTCAAAAATGCAAAAAGTACCTATTTTGCTACCGAAATTATGTCAAAATTCACTTTTTTATATCCAAATCCTTCCAACTACCAAAATAATTTCAATTTAAAATTGTTATTATTTATTTTGAGTTTCTAATCCGAAGTGGAGCTCAGATCCGGAGCCAGACTCATCCCACCCGCAAAAAAGCCAAGAAAAACAAAGGTATAATTCCTTTCTCTTTCAATTTTTAAATTCTAAATTCAGATCTAGAATTTATCCTATTGTCACGCCTTTATTTGGATCTAAATCTAAAAATATCTAAATTTTATTAATTTAAAATCTGAATTAAATTAATAAACCAAATCAAATCTCTTTTGAGTAAACCCCTCATTCACAAGAAGGGAGAACTGCGTGGGGTTTGATTCTCATTTAAAGGGATACGCATGCATGCCAATTTTTGAGGCATCAACTCCAAAATATTTTAAATAATATTTTTCCCTTTCTTTTATTAATTGCTTTATATGTCCTTTATGCCTTTCCTTTATTAAATTAATTGAGGAATATGTGCTTTCCCTAGTATCCATAAGGGCTAGAGGAAAGATCCTCATTTCTTATTTTGCTTTTGATTTATCTCCTTTATAACTGTCATTTATATAATTTTTGTATTATCATTTATAATTATTTTATTCATCATTTTTATTTCTATTCATGCATACATAAAGTTATTTTGCACTTCTAAGCCAAGCTTATAAAATTAAAATGTTTATTACCAAAACCTGATCCCTGAGCCCACTTTGATCACTCGTGGATTAGTGCCTTTCCATTGGAATAAAATAAATAATTTGGAGTCATTTCATTTGGGTTTTCCTTTAATTTTTCTAATTAAAATAAATAAAATTAAAGTGACGACTCCTTGTCACATAAAGCGAAAATACAAATTTCAAATTTTTCAGAACTCACAGCGGGTTCTAGATTGCGTGGAGTTTCTCCGGAAGAGCATTTTGATTCTTGTTAGTGGATCGGACTGGTGCTCCAGTGAGGTCTCACAGGGTCCTCAACCCGATCAGGCAAGTCAAAGGGTCCTCCACTCGATCAGCCAAGTCAAAAGGGTCCACTCGATAGATTAAATCTTATCTCTCGAGCCGACTCGCCATAAGTCGAGGCTCTCCTCTTTTCAAAACCTCTCGAGCCGACTCGCCATAGGTCTAGGGTCTCTTCTTACCAAAATAATTTCAAAACTTCTCGAGCCGACTCGCCATAGGTTAAGGCTCTCCTCATACTAGAATCTTTTCAAAGTTTCTCGAGCTGACTCACCATAGGTCGAGGCTCTCTTCATACCAAAATCTTTTTAAAATTTCTTGAGTCAACTAGCCATAGGTCGAGGCTCTCCCCTTAACAAAATCTTTTCAAAATCTCTCGAGCTGACTCGCCAAAGGTCGAGACTCTTTTTTCCATCCTTTTTTATCTTGAAATCACCCACACCCATCACCCAGAAGTGTCTAAACACTCACCTAGACATCAAACCGGTTCTTTTTTCCATCTTCTTAAAATCACCTTTTCAGATAACCGATCATTGGTTCAAGGTATTTAGTTTGCATAAACACCTTTCTACTTAGGATCTAGATTACCCATCATAGTCATCACTCAAAAATATCACAGATTTGTCAGACCTTCCTAGGACAGCCTTAGGAGCCTACCAAAGTTTTTGTCAGATCTTCCTAGGATAGCCTTAGGAACTCACCGAAGAATCATTTCGCAACCTGCTAGTCACTTTGTTTCAAGATTACTTTTAGGAGTCGACATCGCATACAAATTGCATTCATAACATACATCCACCCTCTTGCATCCATACATTCATCCATTGCATGCATCATCACAAGTCATCCATAACATAGAAATTAAAAAAAAAATCATTAATCCCAAAACATGCATCATTTGTGCACCAATATCCATACATATGCAATCATCCGCAGTCATATACCATCATGCATAAGCAAGCTAATGACCCCTTTAGGATCATCCACCAAGCATTTTTGCTCTTACGAGATATCAAGCTGAGTTGAAAAACTGGAGATAGTCACTTCCATCTAATGGATAGTCACCTCCATCCAATGGGCCACCTTATGAGTTTGCCGAGCATAATCCAAGATAATCTGTATGAGAAAGCAAAATCATTTTTACTGAGGATCATTTTTGAAAGTAAAAAGAAGGTCCAATTAGGAGCATCACATTCATTTTTACTGAGGATCATTTTCAAAAGTAAAATGAAGGTCTCATTAATGGGCATCACCTTCATTTTTACCAAGGATCATTTTCAAAAGTAAAAGGAAGATCTCATAAAGGGCATACCCTCCAAGTCATCATTTTCTGTCAACAGCTGAGCTGCCTTTATCCCTTATCAGAGGCATCACTTTCAAAATCATCAAGTCATCTTCAAAGTTACCTTCTTAGCTGAAGCAGCTAAATGACCTCTACCCATAATCAGTGACGTGTAAGTCAAATGCTCATTGCATCAAGCCAAATATACTCCTCTCCATTTTCAAAGACCCATCAAATCAAGTGGCAGTCCTACAAAATCTAACCAATGAAGTGTGACTTCCAAAGTCCCTTTAACCTCAGTAAAGTCCCTTCAGGCCTTCCAAAAGGCTCAACCCTTCACCTTCAAAAGCCCAAGTTCCTTGGCACAACCAAAATCAATCACATTTCATAAATCATCCTTTAAGCCCAAGTCTTTGGCACGACCAAAATCAATCACATTTCATAAATCATACTTCAAGCCCAAGTTCTTTGGCACAACCAAAATCAATCATGTTTCATAAATCATCCTTTAACCCCATATTCCTCAGCAAAATGAAAATCAATTATCCTTAAAGCCTGAGCAAATAATTATTCTCAAAGCCCAAACCCATTTTGGCATCCTTATCTCTCTAAGCCCGAATTCATCTCTTTAAACCCATTTTGACACAATCATCCCAAAATCACCAAACATTCGTTGAAGCCCAAAAACCCTTTTTGGCAGAAAATATTTCAATACCAGAGTAAACCCTTTGGTCCAAGCCAGAATCAATCAAAACTGAACCCATTTGTTGTCCAAGTGACCGAGTCACCTTCCTTTCAAGTCACTACCCCTAAAAGTGGGGCTTCTCCCAAGAAACCCTCTCAAATTGAACACCTTCCCGAATCTGAATGGCACCTTTCAGAACAAATTACCCCCTCCTTAATGCCATAGTGGTTTATGTCAACCTTTCAATGGTGCAAATACTCAGTTCATCAAAACATTCTCATCTTCAGACAATACCAAGATTGCCTTCAGACTCATGTCTTTCAATCAACTGACAACCTTTGCACAGAGCATTGTCCCCCTTTCCAGACAATCTTTGCACAGAGCAATTTCCCTTTTTTCAGACAACCTTTACACAGAGTAAGATACCCCTTTTCGGACAACCTTTGCACAAAGCAAGGTTTCTCTTTCTAGACAATCTTTGCAAGGAGCAAAATCCCCCTTTTTCAGACGATCTTTGCACAGAGCAAGGTTCCCTTTCGAGTAACTATTAACCTATGCATAGAGCTAGGTCTCCTCCAAGCAAATCAACAATCTTCCACCCGATTCTAACCACGGTACCATTCAAACTATGCTTCTAAGCTAAGCAGTCGTCCTTCACCCGACCCTGATCGTGGCAAGAATCTTTCACTCGATTTTGACAGTGGTAACCATCTTTCATCCAAGAGATAGGCATTTTTTATGCCAATCATGCAAAATCTCCCAAAGATATCGGGAGCGTCTTTTTTTATCATATCAATTCATAAATGTCTAGAAACAATCACCTAGGCATCCCTGTGTTTCCTTTCCCATCTCCCCTTATTTTAAGTCGATCATCTCCTCCACCTAGAAACATCTAAATCCTCACTTATACGTCAATTTGATTCCCTTTTTCATCCTCGTTCATTTTAAAGTCAACCATATCCTTCACTCAGAAATGTCTAAACAATGACATCCCTCTGGTTCTTCTTTTCCACCCCTTTTATCCAAAATCCATCCAAATCTTTCAACCATAAATGTCTAGAAATGATCATTTAAACATCCTTCTAGTTCCTTCCCCTGCCTTTCTATCCAAGTTAGCCCCATCCTTCACCCAAAAATATCTAGCCATTAGCCTAGATATCCCTTTGGTTCTTTTTTTCTCTTCCATTTATCAGTTAGTTTCTACCCATAAATGCTTAAAGACGATCACCTAGACGTCCCTGTGGTCCATTTTCTCGTCTATTTATCAAAGTCAGTC
>CATKHJ010598800.1:0-15562 GCA_949750685.1 Vernicia montana
ATACAAAAGAAGCATTGATTTAATTGAAACAAGTTAATTAATTCGGATTCTAATTAACATGCAAAAAGGATCGGAATAAGTTAATTATTTCAGTTCTAATTAACATGCGATTAAAAGAAAAGGACTAAAGAAAGGGGAACATGCAAAAGGAAGCAAAGAAACTAAGCTAAAAGAAAACTAGCAATAGAGAAACTAAGCTAAAAGAAAAACTAGCAATAACGAAACTAAGCTAAAAGAAAACTAAAAAACAAACAAAAGCAAGCAAAGAAAGCAAACAAATAAATAAAAGAAAAAGGAAGAATATAAATACCTTTTGATGACGCTTCGGGACGTATGGACGGAGCGGGCGACCGGATCGTAATTCCACCTTGACTCGTCTCGACAGAACAAAAGCCTCCTAATGGCTACTCGAACGGCTCTTAGGACTCCCTCGAACTGGCTTGAGAGAACCCACAGACCACCCAACAAGAACAAAAGTTCAGAACTAAAAGGCAGCTCTTTTCAAACCAAGCCTTTAGAAAAGGGCTAGCTTTTAAGCAAAATGGCTCAATTTAGCTAGCTTTGAGTGAGTTGAGTTCTGTTGGATGGGTTAGGGGGGTAGGTTTATATAGGTAGAGTAGCTAGGTGATTTTTCATACTTTTCCGATGTGGGATTAAGAGTTTTTCACCTGAAACCGCACACAGCACTTTTGGGACCGCACACGGAGGATTTTAGACCGCACGGGAGGAAAATGGACCGCGCAGCAAAGTGGACCGCACAGGGCCCATTTGGAACCGCACAGCCCATGTGCGGTCCCTGGAGGGCCCTGTGCGGTCCTCCAGGGTCTGACGGGCCGGTTCGACGATTTTTCCGGCCCTTTCTCGCTCGTTTCAGTTTTCGAGGCTTAGTCGCATGTCCGAGGGTTTAGACGGTGTGAAATTCAGGGTTCACAAGGCTATAAAGGATCCTGTGGTAGACGAGGTCCCTAGTGTGATTGAAATTGGAGCTGCCTCAAGACTTAAGACTAATGAGGTCAAAGTGAGGGAACCAATGCCTCAAACTGAGCTTGTACCTTTACCACCTCGAGGTGAGATCTTGAATAAGGGAACTTCGTCCGTTACCGAACCTGCAATGGACGAGGCTTGCTTTGTTATAGTGTCTGCTTTTCCTGAGTAGCTACTGGTGGACTCCGAATCAACTCTTGATGAGGTATATATATATATATATATATATATATATATATCTATTATTGTGCCTTTCTTACTTCTTCCTTTTCATCTCTAATCTTTATTTTATTTTTATTTTTATTTTTCAGTTGTCGAAGTTGAATTAAAAAGTAGGAGAAAAGTTGACTGAATTCGCCCGTTATCGTTCTGTGGTGCGAAGGAAGTTTTCTTCTAATTAAGACATTATCCATAAAAAAAATGCAGCGATCTCATCTCTTCAACTTTCTTATCAAGAGGTGACGAAGAAGTTAAATCTGGAGGTTCCTTCTCTGCAAGCTACTTTGATTTAATCGAGCTGGAAAGCTTGCGAGCTAAAGTGAAGAACTTGGCGGGGGAGAGAGATCACTTTAAGGGTTTTTAATCCTAAAAATTTGAAGAATTGGAGCATTTGTCAGCGAATTTGAATGCTAAGTTAGCAAACTTTGAAGCTAAAGTAAAGAGCAAGGATTCTGATCTTTTGGATCGGCAGAAGGTAATAGAAGAGCTCCGATCCAAAGTTGATAAGCTGCAGGTTGAGATTTTCGACCTCGGGGAACTAGTTAAGGATTATCCCGAACTGATGAAGAATTTTGAAGTTGCTGAGAAGCAAATTGTTGATCTCAAGGACAAGCTTAATTACTCTGAATGTCTTCGTAAGGATGCCGAAGAGGAGAAGGCTACCATCATTTGGGATTTCTTATCTTTTTCAGAGTACAGGCGTCGGTTGGCTATGGATTTCGCAGCGAAGGCAATATCTTGTTATAATATGGCGATGGACGCTTGTGCTGCCAAGTTCCCCGAGGTACTTGCTTATGTACCGAAGCGAGTATTTATTTCTAGTAGCTCCGCTTTGTGTCCAGCTTCTTCTAGTTCGGCTCGTCCTTCTTCTGCTTCGACTCCTTCTGCTGTTCCAAACTCCTCTCCACAGCCTCCTGCTTCTTGATGATCTTCTCTTTATATATATATATATATATATATATATATATGTACGTTTTGTAATTAATGCAATTCCATTCCATTTTTCTTTCACTATTCTGCACATTTACACTTATGTAGCTTGATTTATTAAAAGCATATTTAGTTTCTTTTTACTGCTTTGGTTGACTTCGACCTCGCGCAATCATGCTTTTGATATTTTACTTTTTTTTTCCTTGATGGCAAACTGTCTTGCTAAGGTTATTATTCTCTCAGTAGAGAACCACCTTATGTTCTTTGACTTTGCTTGTGCTTAGGTACTTCGGTTCTCTCAACAGAGAACTACTTTGCTGATTTTCGTCTAGCTTTGTCTAGGCGCCTTTTTACCTCACAGTCTTTTACTCTCGGTCTTTCACCTAGCCTTTCCTAGGTCTTTTACTCTCTCAATAGAGAGCTGCCTCGCAGACTTTCGCCTAGCCTTTCCTAAGTCTTTTTGCTTAGCAGTCTTTCGCCTAGTTTTTCCTAGGTCTTTCACTCTCTCAACAGAAAGTTGCCTCGGGGTCTTTTGCCTAGCCTTTCCTAGGTCTTTTACTCTCTCAATAGAGAGCTGCCTCGCAGACTTTCGCCTAGCCTTTTCTAGGCCTTTTTGCCTTGCGGTCTTTCACCTAGCCTTTCCTAGGTGTTTTTGCCTCTCGGACTTTCACCTAGCCTTTCCTAGGTCTTACTGCCTCGCAGACTTTCGCCTAGCCTTTCCTAGGTCTTACTGCCTCGCGGACTTTCGCCTAGCCTTTCTTAGGTCTTTCACTCTCTCAACAGAGAATTGTTTTTTTTTTTTTTTTAATTTTTGAAGGAAGAAAATAATTTTATTGATAGAATTTCTTGAGATGCTAAATATTCCAAATATGTGGAACTTCGTAATCTTGCATTGTTACAAGCTTATAGGTAGCTGGTCCTATCACTTTTTTAACTTTAAAGGGTCCTTCCCAATTAGGTGCTAGCTTGCTTGTTCCTTCTCTTTTGCCTGTAGCTTCTAGATTCCTCATAACTAGCTCTCCTTCTCCAAATCTTCTAGCTTTTACTTTCTGATTGAAGTAGCTTGTAGCTCGTTGCTTGTAAGTAGCCATCTTGATACTCGCCTTTTCTTGGAGTTCTTCTAAGAGATCTAGATCCAGTCTTCTTACTTCATTATTGTCTTCACAATTTGTGAAATGAATCCTTCCACTAAGTAAACTAAGGTCAACTAGAACAACAGCCTCGCTACCATATGTTAGGCTAAAAGGAGTCTCTCCTGTGGGCTGTCTTGGGATAGTTCGGTATGCCCATAGAACATGATGAAGCTCATCTATCCAACTTTTCCCATATGAGTCTAGTCTTCTCTTTAAACCCTGAAGGATTGTTTGATTGGTCACTTCGATCTGACCATTTGACTAAGGATGGGCTACTGAGGAGAAGTGTATTTTTATATTAAGTCCATAATAGAAAGTCCTTACTTTAGCATTGTCGAACTGCATTCCATTGTTGCTTACTAGCTGATAGGGTACTCCAAACCTGCATACAATGTTTTTCCATAAAAAATCACCTTTTCAGCTATTATTGTTGCGAGCGGCTCTACTTCTACCCATTTGGTGAAATATTCAACTGCTACAAGAAGGAATTTTCTTTGTCTCGAAGTTGTTGGGAATGGTCCCACTATATCTATACCCCATTTTGCAAAAGGCCATAAGGTAGTAATTTGCATTTGTTCTGCTGCAGGGACATGTCTTCCTCACTCAAATTTTTGGCAAAAGGGACATTTTCTAATGAAAGCAATGGCTGCTTCTTTCATTTTGGGCCAAAAATACCCTTATCGAACTGCTTTTGCTACTAACATTTTCCCACCGATGTGCATTCCATAACATCCCTCAAGACATATTCTGCCTCACTTGGTTTTAGGCATCTCAACTATGGGAGAGAGAATACTCGTTTGTAAAGTATGTCATTATGAAGAGAGAAGTGGGCACTTCGGTGTTTTACTTTTTTGGCTTCTTTAGGGTCTTGTAGTAATTCTCCTTTCTCTAGGTAGGTTTTAATTGGATCCAACCATATTGGTTCTTCATTCAGCTCCATCACCTCTTTACCTTCTTGAATGCTTTGATGTCCCAAAGTCCCTATAAAGATATTTTGTGGCATTTCGATTGGGTGTATTGCTGCAAGTTTGGAGAGGCTATCTGCTCTATTATTTTTGTTCCTTGGAATCTTGTGAATCTGCAGCTTGACTCCTCGATCTACCATTTTTTCAATTATCTCTCTAGTTTTCTCTAGATATTTGATCATGGAAGGTTCTTTAGCTTCAAACTCTTTTTCTATCTGCTTGATGACAGGCTAGAAATCATTGTAAACTTTCAGCGATGTTAAACGAAGATAGTCTGTGAACATTAGCCCTTGGATTATTGCCTCATATTCTAAAATATTATTGGTTGCCTCGAATCCAAGTTTTAAAGCATATTCTATCATAAACCCTTATTCGTTTTTTAAGACTATCCCAATGCCACTTCCTTCTTTGCTACTAGCCCCGTCAATAAATAGTTCCCAGCTTAACTCATCTTCACAGCTTGGTTCTTTTGGGTTTGGCATCCTTGTATCTGTCTCTGGTTTGGCTTCTGTGACTTCAATGCCGAAGGAACATTCAGATAAAAATTTTGCAAGTGCTTGCACTTTAATGGCTGATCTTGCTCGGTACTGTAACCCATGTTGACCCAACTCCACCAACCAACGCAACATTCGCCCTGATGTCTCTGGTTTATAAAGTATTTTTTGTAAGGGTTGGTTAGTCACTACTATACCCTGGTGTGCTTGTAAATAAACTTTGAATTTTCTGGCAGATAAAACCAAGGCATAAGCTATTTTTTCTATGGGTGAGTAATTCAGTTTGGCTCTATGTAAAACTTTGCTGAAGTAATATATTGGTCTCTGCACCGTTCCCTCTTATTTGACTAGAACCGAGCTGATAGCTTGTTTCGAAGCAGATAAATAGATAAGCACTTCTTCTCCTAGTAACAGTCGGCTTAGCACTTGTTATGAGCTGAGAAATTTTTTCAACTGATGAAAGGCATGTTGGTAGTCTTCGGTCCATTCGAAATTGGCTGCCTTCCATAATTTTTTTAAAGAAGGGAAGGCATTTTTTAGCTGATTTAGACATAAATCGACTCAGAGCGACAATCCTTCCTATTAATTTATGTACCTCCTTGGTATTACGAGGTGCTTCCATTTCTAATATTGCTTTCACTTTGTCTAGTTTCGGTTCAATTCCCTTCTCACTCACCATATACCCTAGAAATTTGCCTCCTTGTATGAAAAATGCACACTTCTTTGGATTCAACTTCATGCCATACTCATCCATGACCTTTATTACCTCGTTCAAATCCTTGAGATGTTCTTCGAAGCTTTTGCTTTTGACTATCATATCATCTACATAGGCTTCTAAATTTTTCCCTAACTGGTTTTTGAACATCTTATTTACCAGTCTCTGATAGGTTGCTCCTGCATTCTTTAGACTAAAAGGCATAGAGACGTAACAGTAAGTCCCTTTTTCAGTTATGAACGAGGTATTTTCTTCGTCAACTAGATACATCCTTATTTGATGGTACCCCTATTTTGCATCTAATGAAGACAGATATTCATACCCTACTGTTGAGTCCACTAATTTATCAATCATGGTAAGGGGTAGGAATCCTTCGGACAAGCTTTATTCAGACTTGTGAAATCTACACACATTTTGTAAGTTCCATTCGACTTTTTTACCAGGACTACATTAGCGAGCCAGTTTGGATACTGTACTTCCCTAATGAACCCAGCCTTCATCAATTTATCAACCTCTTCATCTATCACAGCTTGTCTCTCTAGACTGAAGCACATTTTCTTCTGTTTTATTGGTCTATGTAAGGGGTCGACATTAAGGTGGTGAGTGATGATGCCTGGGTCTACCCCTTTTATTTCATCTGAAGACCATGCAAAGCTAAATAGACGTCCTGTTAGAAATTGGTGAGCTTGATGCTTTTGTTCACCCTTTAGGGAGGAGTTAATTAATAAGTACTTTTTCAATCGTTCTCCTCCCACCGGTATTTTCTCAAATTTCTCTACTGGTTCGGTCCTCTACTCTGGAATTCTGTATGCCGGTTCAACCAAGGTGACCTCTTCTGCTGGATGTGAGGTGGATACCTTTTTCTATTTTTTCCTCTCTGGCTCTCTTTTGTCTTGTGTCCCATAAACACATATTTCTCCCCCATCTGGTTTGGGGATAGTAATTTTGAGTTGTCTAATGTTAGTTGATGCATCAAAGTCATAAATGAGAGGCCTTCCGAACACGATGTTATAGCTTAGTGGTAATCTTACTACCATAAAATTTGCCATTACTGTAACACAGTCCAGGGTAGAACCCACTGTAACAGGTAACCTCGCGATCCCAACTGATGGTATTTCTATTCCATCTAGAGTACGAACCAGATTCCCAATGTCCTCTAGATCACCTTCTTTGAGCCCCATTTTAGCAGATGCCTTGGCTGTAAGTAGGTTTACCAAACTTTCATTATCTACTAATACCCTTTTTACTAAGAAATTGGCTACCACTATTTGGATGATTAATGGATTTGAGTGAGCGTGTTTGATTTGGCTTCCATCTCCTCTTTTAGTCGATATTGAACATCCTTTCCAAAAGACAAACTCAGGCTCTTCACTATTTCTTTGGGAAGCTTTATATTGATTTCTTCTCAATGGTACTTCATCTGGTCCACAAGTTAAGCAATTAATGACTCCTGCTGACCCATCATTAATAGCTTGCTTTTCTTTATCTTTGTTAGCTTCGCCTTGATTACCCTTCACAAAGTTCTTCAAGTATCTCTGGTTGATCAATCTTTCGATTTCTTCCAGTAATTGCCTGCAATCATTGGTGTTGTGACCATGAGTGTTGTGAAACAAGCAATATTTATTTTTATTTTGCCATTTTGGTGGGGTAAACATCGGTTCAGGGTGAGCCCAAATATCCTGATCTTTAAAAGTTGCGATCACCTCTGCTGGGCTCACATTTAGTGGAGTCAATTTGGTCAGGTCTAAGGTATGGTGTGGTATACTCTTCTCACTCCTACCTCTTTTATTTTCCCTACTGGGTCTTCTGGTTTCTTAGTTCTTCTCTTTACTTTAGAACTTTCACTTGCCCTTCTTTTCTTAGCGAACTGATTAAAAGAGTAGGCATCATCTTGCCTGATGTATTTTTGGGCAATGGCCATAACTTCTTCCAAGGTGCGAGGTGCATGTCTACACAACGCTTTGAAGTAATATGTATAGAAGGTTCCATTTTGTAGGGCCTCTACTGCCCTAGGCTGGTCAAGTTGTGTGACTTTTAAGGCCTCCCTGTTAAAATGAGCTATATAGTCTCTCAAAGGCTCTCTTTCTTTTTATGTTATAGCCTCAAGACTTTGCATTCGTTTTTCCATTAGAATACTAGCTGCAAATCTCTGCATGAACTGAGTGGCGAGCTGCCCGAAACTAGTAATATTTTTTTCTTCCAAGCCATCGAACCACCGAGTGGTTGCTCCTTCTGGAGATCCTCTGAAGGCCCTACATAGGACCTCGTCTCTTCCTGTCTGCAATTCTACCGCATGTTTGTAATCCATAACATGGGCTTTTGGATTAGTTTCACCACCATATTTTTTTAGGTTTGGGGGTTTGAACTTACTGGGCATTCTGTATTCTTGTATGGATCTAGTGAAAGGAGATTTTATTGCCAATTTAAGATTTTTGTCTAGAGATTTTTTATTTTTATCCTCAGCAATTTCTTCTAAAAACTTTTTAAGGGTTTCTTTTATCTCTTCATCCCTTTTTTGGCTAATGACCTCCTGACTGGAGGACTCGGAGAGAGATTCTCCTTCCCTTCAACTCCTCTTTTTGGATTGTCTTCTTTCCTTGGTTCTACTATTTGGGTCGGCCCTGTTTGAACGCTGAGGATGGTATTCTTGCTTTGATTTCTGCTGGCTGTCTGTTCACTTCGCCTTTGGTTGAGATTTTCCTTTTTAGCATTATCGCCAAGTCTGACTATTTCTGATCTTACTCTTTCCCTACTTTTTTCAATCACACAATCATGGTTTCATGTTTCTGGTGGTATTTCTTCAAAGTCGAGCCTTCGAGTAAGATCCGCTCCTGGTATTACTTTGGTATTTGCCTGAACATTGATTGCCGAAGTAGTTTGAGGGGTTTGTAGGGTGCTCAATAGCAACTGTAAAGCCGAAACAGCCTCAGGAGTTAACAGGAAAGGCTGATTCCTACTTTGAACTGGGACTATGGCACTCAATTGTTGCAGCATAGATGCTACATTAGTATTTGAGATTAGTCCGAGCAGAGTGACATGAGTCTCGGCATGGTTTTCCACCCCTAGGTGAATTTGGGAACTTCTAGGATCTCTGAGAAGGTTTTTTCGATTATTATTATCTTCTGATTGAACCATACTTCTTGATTAAATTCTTTTATATGTCATAAAATTTGAGAATATTTAGGAAAGATTTCTGACTAATCGTTCCTCATAGACGGTGCCAATTTGATGAAGCTAATTCCAGCCAAAGTGGAATAGTTTCACCTTGCTTGAATCTGGTTATAAGCTAGTGCGACCTGTAAGAAGAAACAAGAGTCAAGTGGGCTAGGCGGGGTGCTTAGCAATGCCACTCCAACGATCAAGTTAGATGATTGATTCAATTGAGAAGATTAAGGACAAAATTATTTGCACTTATTTGTGTATATGTGAATGTACATGAGAGGTTTGATTTCTTGAAGTATTTATAGGATATAAGTCCTTACATGAACTAAATATAGATTTCCTTGACCGGTTCGGATTTGGAATGACATTTAGAATGATTTCAGCTTCCTAAATGGAAATGAACTTCATTCCATAGTGGCCTGATTTTTACCTTTATTGGGCTTTTAAGTATATTGGATTGGGTCGAACCCAACTTACTTCATAACCCAATTCGATATATTTTGTCTCTTATCACTATTTTTATTTATTTTTTATAAAATTTCTTGAAAACTCGATAATTTCAAGCTTTAAACAAATCTTTTATTTTCTGAAAATATTCTATATTTTAAAAATAATGAAAAATTGTCTAGATAAAATATTGTTGTTAAATGAATAAATTCTCTATGTTTTGAAATTTAAAATAGTTTTTAAATCATAGCAAATAAATGAGTGTTGCATTATTTTTTAGTTTTCTTTGAAAATGAAAACTAATTGTAAGTAAACAGCCTTCAATATCTCCATTTTTGCGCACATCCCTTGAAACAAGGTGAAATTGACTACTCCAAAAGGTTACTTGGACTCAATTAAAGGAGATCTAGAACACAATCCTCTTATGCTATCCATCTATATTATATGATTTTAAATACATCCTAATTAATGACTCATATATCCTCAACTTTTCACGATTTTTCAATTTTAATTTTAGAAATTTTATCAAATTTATCCTCAACTTTCACATTAATTACAATTATATCCAACTATCCTTAAATATGGATTAATGATGTAGCAATGCAATCAAATAAAAATTTTTACAATAAAATATCATATTAATTGAAGCAAAAACTCTTAAAAGAAAGTAATTACCATTGAAAATGCAACTCGAAAGTATAAATATTATTGAAAAGAGCAAAAATTTCAAAATGCAACTTAAACTTTTTAAATTAAGGAAAAGTTGTGTATTAAGCTAATAATAGTTTCATTATATTTTTTTGTTATGATATTTGGACGGTTTTTGAAGCATCACAATAAAATAAATTATTTATCTCTATTTTAAGCTAATAGTTGGTTATAATTGTGCACGTACAAAAGTTGTTGGATACAATTGCAAACAATGTGAAAGTTTATGGAATAAATTGATAAAATTTAAAAAACTGGATAGATTTGAAAAGTTGAAGATATATAAGATCATGCCTTCTAAATACCATGGATTTTCAGCTAGGTAGACTCTATCAATTTAGAATTTAATTAGATTTTGATATTATTCTTCCTTTTTTACACACTTATTTTCTCCTTATAGTCACTTTTTTTTTTTTTTTGTCAAAAACACCAAAAGGAGATCTTATTGCAAATTCAATAAGCTGTACACGCAATGATAACAATTGGAAACAATTTAATTACATAAGAAAAACATCTTCCACTTCCTATATAATTCTATAAACCTAACATTATCACTTCTTTTAGAATACATTTTCAACAAAAAACATTTCTAATTCTCCTAAGAATAGCCCCAGTTGCAATATGAGAATGCTCAAAAATGATAAAGTTTCTAGCTTGCCAAATGAAGTATATAGCAACAACAAAAGCAATTCTCCTAATATGACTGAGAATACTTCTTCCCTTTGCCTTCCTGCTACACCAACTCCATTCTCTTCTCCAACTAAGACCCCTTCTGTTATACAAGCAAGCATCCAAAACTTTGCTCCATATTGCAGCAATAACAAGACACTGAAAAAATAAATGCTCAGTCTGCTCACTCTTCACATTGCAAAATACACATAGATCATCCTGAGTGACACCCCAATTCTTCAGTTTAGTTTTAAATTGAAGTTTGTTCCTTATAGCCAACCTAGCAATAAAACTATGTCTTAGAATGTGGTTATATCCCCATAGCACATACCACCAAGAAATAATAGGTTTTGAACCCTGAAAGAAGGTCCAAGCACTAGTTATAGAAAATCTACCAGAAGAAGACATTTTCCAAGAAATGGAGTCCTCCTTACTGCTATCCACACTCACATGCTGTTGGATATAATTCCAAGCCTGTGCAGTTGCTTCATTCAAAGGATCTGGAAACTTCTATGCATTATGAGCCCATACCTTTTAACCTTAGTTTGTTTGGGGATGTCAGCATCAAAAATAGAAACTAAGGGAAACCTATCAGCTACTGAACTACCTTGCAACCAAGGGTCATACCAAAATGAAAATTCTCCTTTTCCAAGTGAATACTCAAAACATATTTTAATTTCAGGCCTTAATTTTAGCAAATTCTTCCAACACAACTTACTTTAAGAGGCTTTGTCAGTCCCCAACAACTCAACAACTTTAGTTTATTAGAACTGACCCACTTAGCCTATAAGGACTACTTCATAGCAACCAACTCCCAAACATGCTTAGTCACTGTAGCCTTATTCCAACTTAATATATCTTTGACCCCTAAGCCCCCTTCTTTCTTCCTACTACAAACTTTTTTCCAAGCCACCAAACACCCATGTCTATACTCTATAACACATTTCCATAAAATATTCCTGCATATACTCTTAACATCATGAATCACAAACTTAGGTAAAATAAAAGCTTGACACCAAAAATTCTTCATATTTGTCAACACAGAATTAATGAGCTGCAGCCTCCCTGCATAGGATAGAAATTTGACAACCCAATTATGCACTCTTTTAGTCATCTTCTCTATTAGAACCTAATAGTCAGATTTAGAAAAATTATGACTGAATAATGGTAATCCCAAATATTTAATAGGAAGATGGCCCTCTGAAAACCCCAACAACTCAAGAATGAGCCCTTTACTGGTACTATCTACCCTACTAAAATACACCAAACTCTTCTAAGGATTAACTTACAGACCTAAGACATTGAAGAAATGGGTCAGAACATTCTGCAACTGAGTAACAGTTGATTCCTTACCTTTACAAAAAAGGAACAGGTCATCTGCAAAGCAAATATGGTTTATTCTCAAGCTCTTACACCCAGAATGAAACTGAAAATCAGAGGTGCACAACACCTGAAAGCTCTTGGACAGGTATTCCATCATAATCACAAATAGAAAAGGGGACATTAGGTCCCCTTGTCTAACCCCTTATGCCCTATGAAACCTTCCTTCAGGGCTCCCATTGATAGAAATTGAGTAAATAGGAGACCTCACACATTGCATCACCCACCTTATAAAAGTATTAGGAACCTGGAACCCTAATAAAATTTCCACTATACAGTCCTAATGAATGGAATTAAAAGCCTTTTTGAGATTAATTTTAAGTGCGCAGTCTCCCTTCCCCTTTTCTTCTTTATACTCCCATACCAACTCATGGGCTAACAATATATTATCCATGATTCTTCTTTCAGACACAAAAGCAGATTATGCTTCATTTATCAGTGAGGGCAGAATACCTTAAAGTCTAGTAGAAAGTACTTTGTAATGCATTTATATAATACATTATAACAAGCAATTGGCCTATAGTCACCTAGCCCTGCCTGATTGGGAATCTTTGGAATAAGAGTAATGAGAGTTGCATTTAACTCAACTGGCATCATACCAAAAGTAAAGAACTCCCTTCACAGCCTCCACAACATCTTTACCCATAATCCCCTAAGTTTTCTTAAAGAACACGCTATTAAAGCCATCAAGCGCTAGGGCTTTGTCATTGCCTATAGAGAATATAGCCTTCCTAATTTCATCTTCAGTAACATCTGCACATAGAGCAGTTGCATGAGCATCAGTAATCATAGGACCAGTTGTGCAAACTACTGGGTCCACATGCTGGGTTATATTAGCTTTAGTACCTCATTGCTACTTGTAGAAGTCAGCAAACTTATCAATAACCTCATTTTTTTTAGTAATTACAACACCATTTATAGTCACACTGTCAATTCTATTTCTTGCCACCCTCTACTTGACAAATTGATAGAAGAACTTAGTGTTTTGATCACCAAGTTCAATCCATCGTACTCTAGACTTCTGCTTGTAAAAGTTCTCCTCCCATCTTAACAATTTCGTCAAATGAGAAACATAAACCCTTTCCTCATCGAAAAGCAAAGCATTCAGAGGGTCATATTGAAGTTGCATCTGAATCACCTCTACCTTATTTTGATGTTGTTGCACTTTTTATGAAATTTCAATAAAATGCTCCCTATTTAGCTTCCTCAATATAGTCCTAAGCATAGCTAATTTCTTGTAAACTTGCACCATCCTCCACCCTCTCACCTCCTACTTCTACTGCTCCCTCACCACAGTCAAAAACTGATGATGCTCCACCTAAATGTTAAAAAATCTAAATCATCTTTTAATAGGGACAAAAGTAAAACCAATGGACACTAGCACAAGAGAATGATCAGAAATACCAGCAGACAAGTTCCTACTTTCAGCAATAGGAAATTGGTCAAACATTTTCTATTAACAAAAGCTCTATCTAATCTCTTTCAAATTCTATCCTCACCATCCTGGTTATTGGTCCATATGTACCTACAATTAGACCATCTAAGCTCCAATAGCACAGCCTTACTAATACAACTTCTAAACTTCCCACATGCATCTACTTGTATAGGATTCCCACCACACCTATCAGAGTCAATTAACAAGGCATTAAAGTCACCATGTACCAACCAAGGCACCTGTACCCTGTGAGCCACATCAACTATACTCTCCTTCTATTAAGATTATCATTCATAGCAAACACTGTAGACCACCAGAAAGTGGTACAGCCACAACCACTTCACAATAAACAGCTTGATCCATCATACTAGGCACTCACACACTCACCACTTGAGGATTATAGAAAATCCATACCCTACACATTTATAATCATACTCCATCCTTTGAGCCCCACCTTCTCCCATATCTTACTAACCTTCCCATTTCTTACCCTTGTTTCTAACAAAACAATCAGAGACAACTTATTAGAAAACACCAACTTTCTCACCTCTGACTGCTTTAAAGGGTCATAATATTCCAAGCACTCATCATCTTCCCCTATCTGAGGGATTACCTTTTGATCCTTTCTTACCCTTCCTATCACCAATTACACCCACAACTCTAAAGATGGAATTCACTACAACTTTTGACCCAAAAGTTATATTAAGATTGTATGATACAGTATTCCCAGGTGAAGGACTATAAGAAATCACCTCAACAACCATTCCCTTAACCTTTGTTGCACCAAGGATTATATTCTCCTCCTTATATAGGACTGAATCCTTTTCTACAGGAGTAGAGATGATAACAATATCCCCCACCTGAATGTGATTCACCTCATTCTCAGGTAAATCAACAACTTGATTAGGCTCTTCAATAGGAGCTGTACTCTGAGCCCTTCTAGGCATCCACTAAGGCTGAGCTTTTGGACATCCCTGTAAAGAATGCCTAAACACCTTACACCCCTTACAAAAACTTGGTGTCCATTCATACTGTATAGGCTGAACAAAAGTCTGAATTACTTCATCCTCTAGCACCACCTCCTGTGGAAAATCACCTAGCAAGTCCATCTCTACCAGTACCCTAACATAAGAGAGTCTAGTTTTTTGGAAAGTGCATTGGTCTGTGAACAGAGGCCTCCCACACAAGCTATCAACCCTACTAAGTATCTAGGAATTCCAAAGTTCCAAAGGCAATTTGGGAAATTGAAACCAAATTGGCACCTTCATTGCTTGAATAACCTCCAATTTCATCCTAAGATTCCATTCTTACATAATTAAAGGATGTTTATTGAATGTAAAAGGGCCATCATGAAGAGCATTCAACTTTGCTTCAGTAGACTCAAACCAAAAAGTAAACAAATTATCCTCAACCATCTGACCTTAGATAAACCCTTAGACCCCCATCTATTAATAGCAAAATTCCAAATTTTGAAAAACCTAGGGTTAAGCCCCAAGACATAACCAAGGATCATACATCTCCAATGTTCCTCCTCCTCCTTTATATCAAAAGAGTTGAATTTGGCCACCCTGATCCCATTACTAACCAACGGAGGGCAATACTGTAACTCTCCCATACCATCACGGGCATGATTGCCATTTGTTGACCTATTTATTTACAAAACTTAGTAAAATTGATGTAAATACTCTTTATATATTCATATTATACTTATATATTCATCAAGAATTGTTTAACATTGATCAAAGCATGTGAAAAGCTATTTCAGGGTATGAACGCACGTTCAAGAGGATAAACGCACGTTCATGTATGTGCACAAGAAGAACAAATTACACAGAACACTTTTGAACGAGCCTTCAAGGTTTTGAACGCATGTTCATGTACTTGAACGCACGTTCATCATGGAAAGATGAAAATCTTTAAATCTCATAGAGAGCTTTTGAACGAGCCTTCAAACTTATGCATCGTTGGTTTAAGAAGCTTGAACGCATGTTCAAGAAAGTGAACACACGTTCAAGGTACGCAAATCATAAAAAAAAATAGCCGTTGGAAGTTGGAGGGAAGATCAAGAAAGTCAAGTGAGAGCAGATTTCTTTTGGATCCATGCCCAACAATCATATTTAAATGTCCCTATAAATACAAGGAGGTTCAAAAGAAGAAAAGAACTCTTGCTAAGTGAAATTAATTGCTATTCATATCAAAAAGCTCCTTTGAACATCATATTCTATTTTTTGAACACCAAGCCAATCTTGTTCTTATCTTTGTGTGTTCTTTAATCAAAGCTAGTGAATATCATTGTAATCATTATTCTAGCTTGTATTCAA
>CATKHJ010598881.1:0-17808 GCA_949750685.1 Vernicia montana
AATAAAATTTAATATGATTAAATTAATTTTTAATTTAAAAGGAAGTGGAACCAATAAATTATAGGTGAAAAGAAAAAAATATGACTTTGATAAGCAAAAAGAAGAAAAAAAGCTAAATTTGTAAATGAAGAGGGAAGTTTAGGCTATTTTTGCAAAATAAAAAATTAGAGGCTAAAAAAGTTATTTTTTTTTAAATTTTGGATTATTTGTGTAAAAATCCCATTTGTTTATTGTCTTTTCGCCTAGTGTTGGGCTCTTTCAATTGCCTTTTCTCTTCGCCTGGTATGAGCTTTCAATTGTCTCTTTACTTAGTATGGGCTTTCAATTCTCTCTCTCCTAATATGGGCTTATATGAGCTTTCATAAAAAAAATTGTTTTTTTTTTTTTAAAGTCTAATTGCCATTTAAGGAGAGTGTCAAAGATATTATATATTAATTTAAAAAATTCCACTTTTATAAAACATAAATCTTTTGTGAGATTAATATAGAAATTGATTCTTAATCCTCAAAAACTAGCTTTTAATGTTGGTTAGGTAAGGTACTAAGGTGCGAGGAAATATGATTTTGATGATACTGAGTAGGTGAGGTACTAGGGAGAGAGGATAAAAGGAAATAATGAAGGACCTTTCTTTCTTTTTAGGGTGGGGGGAGGGGGGAGGGTTCAAACAGCTAGGCCTTTTCTTACTATGGGGTAGATATAGAACAGAACATGATGTGGACCTTCATTTTGGGATAATGGTTATCTTTTTCCTAAAGAAAATGACATACCCTCATTATTTGATAAGAAAAGAACTATCATAGCAATGCTTTTTTCCCCTTTTCTATTGAGAAGGTTCTCTTTAGCCTCAATCTTTTAGGAATGACATTGTTACTTTACTACTCTCCACTTCACTAGATAGATATATATGCTTTGATGAATTTTATCATTTCACCATATTTTATATGATAAGAACTAAAAATGGCTACACCTAAATGGGTCATTCCGACCAAGCCCAATCATCAAAGGTAAGAAGTATCTCATCTAGGCAGTACTCGACCTTGCCGACAGATGAACTCACTTTGGTTAGAAAGAGAATTCACCCCAGCACCTCTTTCCAATTAAGCTTCTTAGATACGTAATGCCTAACACTTCTAGGAAACAAGATTCGGGTCATCTCAACACAAAACTCCACACCTGACAGTCAACCGTACAAGCGCATCATTTCCTTGTCCAACCACAAAATGATATGACCAAAACCCCTCAATCATAAGTGGCCACGTTAGTTGGTGTTTCATTTTTTATTATTTTTATAATAATAATAAATATACTTTATACAATTTAACATGTCAAAAACACAATCCTGTAAAAGTTTTTTTTGGAGAGAGATTGAAATTGATAATGTTCTAGTGCTTTTGTTTTTGTTTTTTTTTTTTAAACCTGAACTCTTAGGGACTCATATATGAGGCTTTTGCAGTCGAGGAAAACAAATTCGCTAGATATAATTTATTTTATGAACGATATAGTTTAGTTTGGCTAAAACAGCAGCTTCTCATATTCAATATATTTTATTTTGGCATAATGCTCCTTAATATATTTTATAGTTACCTTATATATTTTTGGGCTAACAATTCAATTGACTCGATATTTATTTTATAATTTAACAAATTAAAAATTTAAATCCTAAAGTTTGCAATCAAGGGGAAAAAAAAGAGATTCTAAGCATTGAAATTGTTAAGAAAAAGTTAAAAATATATATATATGGAAATGTCAACATTGGTTAGGCACTTTCTGTGCCTACCAATGTTGATTACCTACTAATGTTATTTTTAATATTATGATTTTGAAAAAACTATATTTTTTTACTTTTTTTAAATCATGGTTTAGAAAAAGTATTAAAAAGAATTAAAAAATAAATAAAAAATTAAAATACAATTTAAAAAAATAGGTTTAAACTTAATGTCAAACACACTCTATATAGAGTTTTAAATGTCTATTATGAGTCCGGTATGCTAAAAAAATTTGATTACTTGTTGTTTATACGAAATAGCGAAAATTTGTCTCTCTAAACTCTGTTTCCCATTCTTGTGTCATCCCTAGCTAAATTTGATCTTGAAGCAGCAGATGATGGATGAGGATCATAATGAAAATTGGCTAGTTAGGATTCATTCGAGTTAAATTTATTCTAGTCCAAATCTCAATCCAAATTTAATTTGAACGTGAAATTATTGATTAAATTTAATCTAATCCAAACTTATATAATAAAGTTTAGTTCGAAAATTTAATATGGGTGTATTGGATTAGGAAAATTAAAAATTTTTACGAACTTAAAAAGTCAGGAGTTATTCAATAATGACTTTTAAAAACTCTATAAAAGTCAAGACGTATTCAATAATAACTTTTAAAAACTTTAAAAAAGTCTATAAAAATCAGGGGGTATTCAATTACAACTTTTATAAAGTCTATAAAAATTAACTAGTATTCAAAAAGTCATTAACTTTTATAAATAATAGACTTTTGTATACTTTTATTGACTTTTTATGTATTGTATGAATAAAAAATCTCCACAATTTTCTTTCACTTTTACTTAAGATTTCAGACGATTTTTTTTTTGAAATCACATACAAAAAATAAAATAAAATATTTCACAACCTTCAAAAAAGAAAAAAAACTAACACACAATATATAAACCTATAGTTGATATGAATATGTTAACGGGTGGGTGCTTAAACACAATTAATTATTAATATAATATAAACATAATTTTTGAAAAAGTTTAAAATGTTCTCTTCTTTTTCTTCTTTTAAATAGAATATATAATTTATATACATAAAAAATTATATAGAATTATCATATAAATTTTAAATTAATTATTTAATTGACTAATCATATGCAGTGCGTTTGTTTTTTTGGATCATTATTAATATGGTTTTATTTTTTTATAGTTGCAATAAAAGGTTTGTTTCATTGCAAATCTCACATCTTAATTTTTGTTATTTAAATTTTTCAATATCAATAATATTTTATGTAATATTAAGAAGTTAAATAATATAAAAATAAGAATTATTATAATGTGATATATAATCACATATTCAGATAATGCAATAAAACAACAAATTTTCTAGTATCTATAACTTTAAGTCATATTCAATGGGTGAATATTTGGAATAGTTATTCTGATGGGATTTTGTTTATTTTGCAAAGTGACGAATTAGGTTGAGCTGGCCAATGAAAGTTTCTATGCATATAAGAGTTAATGGCAGTTGAGTGTTCTTATATTTTTCATGGTATTTCCCTTCCTTTATAACTAAAAAAAATAATAATTAGTTATTTAACAAATATTAGAAATCAATGAAACTCTATTAATATCTATAAATGTCTATCAATGTCTATAAAAGTTTTTAAAGTAAAGTCTTTAAAAGTCATTCATAATTTTATAAACTCTACATAAGTCATTAAAAATTCACAAACTCTGCAAAAGTCATTCACTTAAAAAAAAGTATATAAAAATTTTAATTGAATACACTCTCCTAATTAAATCATTCGGATTTTGGGCTATTCCTAAGCAATCTCATAATATAAGAACCTAATCCCTTTACGCATAACTAGCTAGGGATATAAAGGTCGCAAATAGATGAGTTTGGTGGATGTGGATTGGATATAAGTAGGGTGGGTCTTAAATTACCCATTTATTTATTTATGACTCATTTAAGATTTATATGAATACCCAAACTCATATATCCCATGTAAATCCGTACCACCTATTTGCTCAATTATTGTTAATTTAATTATTTTTAATAAATTTTTTTTGAAAAAAATTATTTTTAATATATTATATTATTATTATATACTATATTTTTATTTAGTAATATATTTTTTAATTTAATCATTTTTTATATATTCTAATATTATTATTTAACATATTTTTGTTATGTATCTTTTGTATTTAAGTCTTGATTAATGAAATTTATTTTCTATAAAAAAAAAAAAAAAGGAAAATTCTTGCCTATACCAGGTGTAAGCACCAATCTAATGAAATAAGAATATGTGGAGCAAAAAAGGTTATCGATGTCTTTTGACTTAGTAAAAAATAGACAAAAGAGTCATATTGGCTAAAATATCTCATCATTCATTGATTTGGTGTATGAAATAAGCCTATATACCCAGTGTAGGTAAATTTTTTTTTTTTTTTTTTTTTTGTCAAATTCAACCATGAATGCATTAATCAAGAAAAACCTTTACAAAACCACTGTACAAAACAGCAAACTAGAAAAACAATGAAACATCAGCATGTCATAACAGCAAAGCAAAACACAATGCACTACCAGACCTACATTTGCCATAATCTGAGCACCCTATCTCTATTAGAAGAATTATGAGTACAGAATCTCAACATCACTACATTCTTAATGTTTCTAAAAATATCATCTACATTTAAACTCTGCTGCTGGAAGATCAGTTTATTTCGAGCTTGCCATATATAATAAACTGCAGCACACAAAGCCACTCTCATGACTTTACTCTTCAAGCTTTTACCCATTGCCTTCCTTGAAAACCAGGACACCTTCCTCCTCCAATCCAGCCCCCTTTTCTTAATATCACAAACCAACAACACCTTATCCCAAATCTCAGAAATACATTGACACTTGAAAAATAAATGATGCACATCCTCAGTTTCCACCTTGCAAAAGGCACATTTATTATCATTGACAATCTTCCATGCAAACAACTTGTTTTTTGTTGAAAGCCTCTTATGAATGGCTAATCAGCAAACAAAACTATGCTTAGGAACATTCATAGGTCCCCATACCATTTTTGCCCAGCACTTAGCTTCCCCTCTCTTTCTAATCTGCTGCCATGCACTAGCAACAGAAAAAAAATTATTAGTTGTAAGTTTCCATTCAATCATGTCTTCATTATCATTTAGACTATAATTCCTCATGATATAGTCTCTCATCTAATCTGAATAGTCATCCAAAGCAGTAGGAATCACCCACTTATTCCCACTCCAAACTGAGGCTATAGTAGCTCTCTTTGGTATATCAGTATTTAGAAAATTAATTTCAGGGAACCTACCAATGAGAACTCCCTGTCCATCCCCAGGATCAAACCAGAAATAAAAGGATCTCCCATTCCCCAATGAATATATATGCAAGAATTTTAAAAAATAAAAGATAAATTATAAAAAAAGTTTAACTTTAATTATATTATAAAAATTCAATTTTCTATTCATTTGGTACAATTTTTCTCCGGAACCAAACACCATATATACTAACTCACACAGAACTCCAATTTTCATATTTAATAATTCAAATTTCAAATCAATCAAGAGAAACACATCAATCTGACCATAAATAACTAAAAAATAATCTAAATAAAAATTATATTAATTAAAATTAATTAATTAAATGAACCGCAACCATCTATATTTACGAAAGTACCAAAACGAACCAAGTTTTCATTTTTTTAACTAAAGTAGAAAAACTAGGGGTGAAAAAAACCGAACCGAAATTAAAAAATAGAATCGAATTGATTAGTTCATTCAGTTTGGTTTTTTAGTATTTCGGTTTGGTTTTTTAAATAGTAAACCGAATTAAATTTCGATTTGGTTTGGTTTTTATAAAAAAAAATTGGTTGGAACCGAACCAACAAAAATACATACATATATATATATATATATATATATATATATATATATATATATATATATATATAGTTTATTAAAATAAAAAGGAAAAAAGTCAAACAAAATCAAACCAAACAGAATTTTTTGGTTCGGTTCGATTTTATATAAATTTTGATTTCGTTTAAGGTAAAATATATGTTTATTTTTTTGATTTTTCAATTCGGTTCAGTTTTGAACCGAACCGGCCATTTGAACAGCCCTAGAAAAAACCTCCAGTACAGAGATGATTAGGTGCTCTCGCTTCCATGTGAAACCAATTGAATTTTGACTCTGATTTAGGTATTTGTTGTGTAAATTATTTATTAGTGGGTATTCATATCCAATGTGACCCCAACCCATATAAATGAGGGTTATTTTTTTTATTACCCATTTAACTTTTATATATTATCCATACTTATATAATAAGAGTGGGTTAGGATGAATAAATGAGTACGGGTGAAATTTACCACCTCTATAGGAGTGTCCTTTTTTTATCTTATTTGGCATCCTAATTTTTTAAGAAGGTAATGGAAATGAGTTTAACGATTTTTCATCACGTCAGATTATATATGGATTGTCCAATCATGATCTTTTATATTAAACAATAATTATCCCATAATGTAAATATGGTAATTAACTATCTGAATCATGAGTGTGTATTATAATTAATGTACTGGCGTGTCAAATCATTATTAGTAATGGATAAAATTTCAATTATTTTTAAGGAAATATTTTTATTTTTATAATTACAATTATCTTTCTCTTTCTCTCATTCAAACAAAAAAAAAAAAACTTTTATCCTCCCTTCTCCTTAATTATTATTTAATTTTTAATTTGCTAATCATAATAAGATAAATATTTTTTCCTTTCATATATCACTTCCCTTTTCCTCTCTTTCCCTTCCTTAAAACTTTTCCTTTCTTTTTATTTTTTTATTTTTTTTATTTTATATCCATGCCTAATTACTTTCTTAAAATAATATGTAGGATTAGATTTTATTACATTATGTCATAATAAATTTTTAATATATATTAATATGAGATTGATTAAATGTATAAAATGATAATTACATTAATTAGCATACAATAGAATAGAGGGAGATTAATTATTATTTATTAAAGACTTTTCAGGAGGGGTAGATAGCTATGATCAAGGGAATTTCTTCTTCTTCAGGTTTCTAGAGAGGGTTTCCTCTAGTAGTTTCGGCCACTGGAGGGAGACCTGAATCTCAATTCTTTTTGTTGTAAATATGTTTGTTTTTCTTGAATCTTTGTGGTTTGTTTTCCTCTCAGCCCGTCTGAGTTTAGATATTTCTCTATTTGGGTTTTTGTTATTGTTTTTTAGGTGAGTTTTTGTCATACCTTCTACTGGCGACGTCCGATCCTCTCTCTACCTAAATATTTTTGTTGATTTATACATAATAGGTAGTAGATGGGAGAGGGAAGAAGGTGTTGAGTTAGGGGTGGAAGACCTTAGATTTGATTTTTTCTTTTCAGATGTACATCATTTGAGGGTTCTATCCACCATTAATAGTAGCAATATCTCTCACTGGCTATGGCTGGAGAAAGGAAAGTTTGTTGTATACTGTCAATGACTTCATGCTCATAGATCTAACTTTGTTGAGTGGGCTAGTCTCAAGTTAAACTAGTGCATGCGTTTTGGGATGTGTTCAATGGTGAGTTTCCCTTTCTCTTCGATGGATCCTTCAGTCTCACAACCATTAACGACGGAGGAGGGATTCGCAGAAACTCCAGAAGCGTCAAACCTGGAGAGACACAGTTAGAGGCACCATCGTAATTTCTAATTAAATGTAGGCTAGTGAGCTGTTGTTATTTTGGGCTTTAAGCCTAGGTTCAAAAACCCATTAATGGGTAGTTTTAAGAGGAAATTACATCATATACATATTTTTTTAATTTTTTTTTTAAAAATACCCTTTTATTTTTTTAGGTTTTCAAAAATACATTTAAAAAAAAAAAAAAACTTATAATATACTTATGATATACTTTTAATATACTTATAATATACTTTTAAAAGTGAGATTTTTTTAAAATAAAAAATTTAATAAGTGTATTTAAAAAAAAAAAAAAAAAGACATATATGAGAATATTTTATCTTTTTGAGATATTTATGTAAAAACTCTTAGGTTTAATGTGATTGTATTGGACCATCCCTTATAGTGTATGAATTCTTGTACCGATATTAGCTTTTGGCTTGTTTAATGAAAGCATTTTTCTTCCTTTGGCAAAAAAAAAAAAAAAAAAAAAAAAAAAGATAGCTATGATCAAGAGGTTGCCACTTCAAACCCGCTACTTTGAATTTTTCTTTCTTTCCATTCTTGTTTGTACTCCTGAATCCCTTAATTCAGACATATTATTTTTGAATCGAATAAGTCATTTATTAAAATTAAAATTTCATTTTATTTTATTGTCAATAATTTAATCACGCACCTTACAAATGAGATTTTTAATTAGTAGTAAGACCCAAGATTAAAATTGAGGTACTTAAAGATTACATGTTGAACCATATTTATTTTCTACTCAGATTTTAATCTCAAACTTTGGTCAATAGTAAAATAATGATAAACCTAACCTCCCAATTTTAAGAGTAAAATAATGAAACAAAAATTTAAATTCAAAAATTGATATATTGACTAGCAATATCTTTCATATGTTAAAAACAAATATTTATAATTACCAATTAAAAAAATCATATTTATTTATACATTTTCAATTAGAATAATAATACCAATATAAAATTATGATCATTTATATATTTACAATTTATTTACATTGGATCATAAAACGAAGTCAGGATTTTTAATTAAGGGGGGCTAAATTATTTTTACATGAGTATATATTTATACAAACAATCATTATTAAATATTTTATTTTATTTTTAATAGAAAATAAATAAAGATGTAATCACTTTTTTGTTGAAATTATGATAATTTTAAGAATCTATACTAATCCATACATTCACCTCAATACACACCTATATCCAATTAATGTAGAATCCAAAAATTAAAAAAAAAAAAATTGCAGACATAATATATAAATACTTTATTTTTTTAACAAAACATACATCCAGAAAATAATTAAATTAATTATTTTATTCACACAATAACATTAAGTTAACTAAAATTGTATTATATTTTTATTTATTTTCTCTCAACTGTTTGGTATTTTAATCCTTATACATAAAAGAGTATTTTTAATTTCTCAATTTATCTTTTAATTTTTTTTTCTAGAAAATAAAAATAAAGGGATCAAATTTTATTTTTTTAACAGGGGAAATTAAAATTTTAAAATTTTTAATAGTATAATCTTTTCATTTTAAAAAAAAAATTGCCCCCCTTCATCAGTCCCTAATCAAATTTTGGTGAATAAAAAAATTAGTGATAAATCTAACTTCTTAATTTTAGGAGGCAAATTAAAAAATTCATATCTTGACATAAAACATTATTGCAATAATTAAAAGGATAGTTTCAATTGAAAAAACACATTTTGTGGTTGCATTGCCATTAGATACAAGTAAGCTTAGTACAAGTTAAATTCCTTTATCAATAAGAGGATAAAATTTTGACTTTCTTAACTTTACTAAGATTTAAAATTTTAATTTCTAACTAAGACAATGTTTTTTTATTTTATTTTGAAGGCAAACAATAATAATTACTAATATATACTCCTTCAATTTCTTTTTAATTATCAGTTTTTAAAAGAATTTTTTTTTTAATTTTATCTTTATTCTTGTTAGCATACGTTTAATGTACATATTATCCATTATTTTATAATCAATAAAGGTAATTTAATCATTTTATTCTTGAAATTTAGCGTAATTAATTATTTATTAATTTTTATAAAATAATAAAAAACGACAATAAAAAAAGAAAAAAAAAATGAAGAGTGTAATATTAACTAAGATTTTTCAACCCTGCTGCCCAGAGATCCGGCCGCCGTGAAATGAGACGTATGTATATAACTATATATATGTATATACTTACAAAACCATTTATTGCTATAAAAATAAAAAATCCACGAAATCAATGTCTGCTAGTGGTCAATTATTATTATTATCTTTTTTTAGAAATCAAGTGGTCAATTATTTAAAATCAATTCATGGAAGATATAAATTTAGGTGTTGACTATTGATAAATTAAATTAGAGAAAAGAAAAATTCAGTCAATAAATATATTTGTCGTTTGTATTTATTTTTATCTTACTAACAAAGATTTGATTTATCAAATTAATATTTTATTAAAAAATAATTTTTAAATATATAAATCAAGACTAGATATATATTTTTTAATATAATGTTTGTATAACTATAATAAGGAATGTTCTTCGAACAAACATATTAATTAATAAAAGACAATAACTATTATTGGTGTTATATATATCTCCACGTCTGTATAACACATGTTTTTGAATTTCTCCATGTATGAGGGTAAGACTAATTCTATTGCATTATCAGATAAGAATTGGACTTTTTCATTAGTCTTTCATTTTATTATATAAAGAGAGGAGCTATGCCTCAGCTTGATACACTTAAAAAAAAAAAAAAAAACATTTCCTTTCTCTTGCTAGATTATATAGTTTATCTAATAATATACAAAAAGCCAAAAACCATGAAGGTGAAAATACAAAAAACAATAAGTATTGAGCCAATTTATGAAGGCAATAATATTATTGCTAATCCTCCTCTAACCTCAAATTTTATTCCTCTAAGTATATTTGATAAGGTTACTTACAACACCCACATTGCAATCATTTATGCCTATCGGCCACCTACACCACCAAATGCTGCAATAGAGCTTGGCCTTAAAAGGGTTTTATCAGAATATAGAGAGTTGGCTGGAAGATTTGGAGAAAATGAGAATGGTGAGCCTGTCATTTTTCTAAATGACAAAGGGGTGAAGCTAGTTGAAGCATCAGTTGATAGCAAGCTTAATCACTTCATGCCCTTACAGCCATCTTCATTTTTACTTAGCCTTCACCCTAGCTTGAATGATGTAGAGGAGCTTATGCAAGTTCAGCTCACAAAGTTTACTTGTGGCTCATTGGTTATTGGCTTCACTTCCAATCATTTGGTAGCTGATGGTCAATCCATTAGCAATTTCTTGGTTGCTTGGGGGAAAGCTACTCGAGGACTTGACATTAGCCCTCTTCCTCTTCATGATCGAACTATTTTTAACCCTCGTAAACCTCCAAATTTTGAGTTTGAACATAGAGGAGTTGAGTTTAAAAGTAAGAAGCTTGTCAAAGATTATTCTAATAATTATTTTGATAAATTTGTAGACGATATTGTTGTCCATAAAGTTCATTTCACATTGGAATTTCTCTCCAAGCTCAAGGCTGAGGCTTCTAAATCATCAAATATAACTAACAATAACAAGCCATATACCACTTTTGAAAGCTTGGTTGCTCATCTATGGAGAGCCATAACAAAGGCTCGAGGACTCAATGGATACGAAACAACCCATGTTAGAATTTCTGTTAATGGTCGCTCGCGAATGAGCCCTAGAGTACCTAATGAGTACTTTGGCAACTTGGTGCTATGGGCATTCCCAAGTTCTAGGGTTAAAGACTTAGTGCGTGAGCCATTAACTCACGCAGCCAAACTAATTCACGATGCTATTGCAAATGTGAACAATGATTATTTCAAATCATTCATCGATTTTGCTACCCACAAAGCGGAGAGCGAAAAAGAAGAGTTGGTTCCTACAGCAGAGATGAACAAATCTGTGTTGTGCCCTAATTTAGAAATTGATAGTTGGCTGAGATTCCCATTTTATGATCTTGATTTTGGAGGAGGAAGTCCTTATATCTTTATGCCATCTTATTTTCCAACTGAGGGAATGTTGTTTCTTCTACCTTCCTTCATAGGAGATGGAAGTATAGATGCCTTCATACCCCTTTTTCGAGACAACTTGGCTACCTTCAAAGAAATTATTTATTCATTGGACTAGTTTAAATTATTGTCTATGCTAATAAAAAAATATTCATTATTTTCATTATTATTATTATTATTATTATGTTGCTATAAGAAGTTCTTCATCTTTTCAATTAAATAAACTTAAAATATATATATATATGTTCTTAGCATGAATCTTTTGAATTTTAAAAAATTATTCAAGTCATAATTTTCTGAATATGAGTATAAGATGCATTATTTTAATTATGTGCATCGGATACACTAAATAATTTTCCATCAACTTTATACCTTCTTGTTGCCAGGGTAAGTTCTTGTTCTCGTCTTAATTAACCAGTGGATGATGGCAGCAAGAACTTTGGTTTTCATATTTTCCTTTTCTTTCACGTAGTTTCTAAGCAACCAAACTGCACCACAGCAAGAAGGAACATATGTCATTGTTGGGTAGAAGCATGTTGTCGTATGATAAAATATAAGCAGTCGTTTACAGCAGCAAGATCAATTATTTGTAACTGGCTCCATATATACCAGAGAAATTCTTACATCAACTACGTTATCAAACGACAGATCATCTAGTTATCGAACTGATTAGTTGTCTGATAAGAATCATCTTATAGTTTTGCTGTAAAATGACACATCTCTATTTGTCTCGTCCAACGACACTTCGTTATGCACTAATGAAAAAACATGGATTGTTAATGGAATGGGCCCAGGCCCATCTTTCCTGCAAAGCCCTAAAACTTTTGAAATTAATGTGAGTAAAACATTATAATATTAATTAATAAACATTATAATATTAATTAAAATTTTTAGTCAAGGGTGAAAAAATTTCCATGTGTGCATATGTGTATATATCAAATTCTAAAAATTTAGTTTTTATCAAATTTTCATTTATTAGTAATAAATTTTTATAATTTATATAAATAAATTTATTAAATGAAATAAATTTAATATAAAGTCTATACAAATATAATAATTTGCATGTGAATTATAATTAAAATGATTCAATCTTAAATCTAATTTTTTAAAAGTTTTTTATATAATAACAAACAATCATATGAAAACCATATATTAAAATAAAGTTTATTGCAATTGCAAATATATTGTTGTTTTATTTTTTTTTTATTTTTTTCTATTTTATATTTTAATTTTCATGTACAAAAGTGAGTGATTTTACTTTTCATTTTCTAATTTTATCGTTCAAAGACAAATTAATTTTTTTACAATAAAAAGAGGTAATTTTTTATTTTGGCCAAAATCATGAGGCGCAACTGCCTATCATACGATAGGCATAACTTCATCCTTGAACTCATCTTTTTATGACTTTTTTTTTTTTTTTTTTTACTTATGATTTAAAATTTAATAATGAATTTCATTAATTAATATGTAAATTTACTATCTATTGCTACTAAATAAAGCTCTCTCTTAATAATAATAAAATAAAACCAAAATAGTTCTATAAAACATAAGCTCGTTTTTATAGATTTTTATTAAAAAAATTCCATATGTTTAAAGTTTTTTTTATTATTTAAATTATACTCTTTAATATGTGGTATCAAATTTAATAATAAATATCACTTTAAAATATATAATATTGAATTTAGCAATTAAAATTAAATTAAGATTTTTTATCATTAAAATATGATTAATTCATATTGTCACTGCCCATCTTCAGAGTCGTAACGATTCTAGGACATCGGTAGTCATAAGGATACTAACTACTCGTAGAACTCATGAATATTAGCAAACAAATACAAGTCAGCAACATAACAGTTACAATTACACTATAACCCATTGTTTTAAAAATCATACCAGACCGGCCGGTTCAATCTGGAACCGCTGTCCAGTTCGGTTTAGTTCACTGAAAAAATCATATTTTTTATTAAACCATTCGTTGACTGGTTTTTAGCTGATTTTAACTGATCGGACCTCTATTAATAGAAATCTGACCAAAAATTTAAAAAAAAAATGAAGAGATTTCAGTTAACCAGTCGGACCGGTTGAACCGTGAATCGGTGGCCTGACCGATTCGATCACCGATCTGATTTTTAAAATACTGCTATAATCATTACACAACTTGTCCAAGATTTCAACCTGCATAAAAACAAACACTTCCATTACCACCTTAACCTCGCTTCATTCAATCAATAACATAAACTCCCATAATAAAACATGATATGCACAAATTAATTATTATAAGTCATATAATTAAACTTAATTTTGACATAAATTATTAGTATAATTCATATAATTTTATTAAGTTTTTTCGTTAATAGCATCTAATTTCAATAATTTCAATAAAGTAAATCATACAAATAATTTATAAGTTATCATATTAAATAACTATGAAATCAAAATTAAGATTAGTTGAAAATGATTTTTTATGAATTTAACATTCAAATAAATGTAATGAATTATTATTATCATTATTATTATATAAAAAATAAATAGATAAAATGGAGATTTATATATATATATATATATTCAGAAATGTGTGGACATGGAGAAATTAAGAGCCAAACCAAAAGGAGGAAATTATTAAAACTAAAACAGGCTATGTGATAAGGATAACAAAGTCACGTACAGAAGATTATCTTTAATATGTTATCCTTATCACTATGCTTTTCAACAAAATGACTTTTCTTTTGGGGATTCATTTTTCAACAAATTGATGAACGTCTTTATACATAAAATGTTGGACTTTTAATAGTTATGACTAAAAAAATAGTTATGACTAAAAAACCTAATTTTGTAGGATTACGAGTTTCCAATCCTAAAACTATAATATTCGACATTATTTATTATTTATTTTTTTTTACTGAGGAATGGAAGTAATTGATATAGGAGGTCTCTAAGTGTTCCGGTTGATGGAGCTCTCAGATCGGATTATATTTATTTGAATAAATTCATTTTAAAATTTATTAGTTAATGATTCTGGTAACCTATGATATGATCTCTCAAACTAAATGGATTGTCTTCTTATAAATTTCACTATCCCCAATTAATCATTAATAATAATAATAATACTATTACTATATATATATATATATATATATATATATGGATCACAATCACCAAATCATTATTTTATAAATATATCCATTCTTTATATATCCAATCAAATCTATTGTAATCTAGGCACTCACAAATATAATTTAATCCTAATTCCATATACCAACCTATAATAAAGATAATTAATGATGTGAAAAAAAAATAAAGAAATAATTTTATATAAATTTAATTTATAAGAGTTAATTGATCATAGCAAAAAATTGGATTAGGATCCTTATGTTTGTATAAACATGATGTATCATTATTAGTTGGATAATAAATGGTTAATTTGTACAATCTCAATTATTAATTAGTTCAATAATAAATGGTTAAGATTTTATTAGAAAATGTTTTTAAAAAAAAAAGATTTTATTAGAAAATATTAAAATAACTTTGAATTTTCATGAGAAGGTAATTATTTATTAGATAATAAATTTTTAACGGTTTATTTTGAAATCAACAATTTAGATTGCATAAACATTATAGATCATGTTTGTAAAATATAAGAGAATCTCAGTCTCAAGATAAATTTTTAAATAACTATTAAGTTCAACTTTTATATATATATATATATTATAATTTAAGGAAAATTAAAAAGATAAAAATATTTTTTATAATTAAATTATTCATATTTTTTAAGGTGTGACATTTAGTTAGTTATTATCATAGAATGTTGATTGTTTAAAAAATATTTTTATTTAAATAAAAATATTTATGGACATATTTATTTTAGCGGCCACACGACTCAACTGTGCATAGTTAACTACTATATATTATTTAACTAGCTTCATGCTCACGATTTATTTATATTTTTATATGATATTAATTTCTTATAATTTTATACTATACAACATAATTTTTTTATTATTAATTTAACTAATATATTTAAAAAAAATTAAGAAGTATTAAGAAGAAAATTTACAAAAATATAAATAAGTAAATAAATATAACTAAACATCAAAATATTTAATCGAAAATTATTATTTTAATGATACATTTTGTAATAATATTTTAATTTGCTTTTAATATAAGTACACATTTTACTATTTATATTTTAACACTCGTAAAGGCATAAAATCATAAAAATATATATATATATGTTAATCCATTATGCTATAGAATAAAAAAATAATTGGATAAAAATTTATGATAAAATATTTAAAAATTAACAAAAGAAAAACTAACCTCTTTATTATCAAGTTGAACATTTTATTTGAAAAATATAAAAATTATACCCATTCATTTGTCATGTCCTCCTTTTACATGCAAACACACACACATATATAGGAAAAATCATATATGTAAGTTATAAATGGGTAATTTAGGTTACAAATCTCATTAATTAATAATAATTGTATTAATTGAAATTGAAAATTTAAATTTTGTAAGTTACAACTCATAATTATATATGTTTCTAATATATATATTTAGTAGTCATAATGATCATTAAAATTATTTTATGATTTATGTTATAACTTTTTTTATAATAAGTACTCATAACACAACTATATGATTATAATTGATTAATACAATAACATAATTAAAAAAATAAATATGTATAAAAAAAAAGTCATAAATATATGCTTTAAATTGATGATTTATGCATGTAACACATTTTTTTAAATTATGGTAAAATTAAAAAATTTTAATTTTATTTAGGTAACATATCATAATTATATTTATAATATATTTAATTGTCATAATGATTTAGATTACAAATTTCATTAAGTAGTAATAATTATTTTTTAAGGCTTCTTTTATACATACATTATAGATTATAGAATTACTTTTTTTAATGGCTTATTATTAATTTTCACCATTTATTTCAATGTATTTATGTTATATATCATTAATATTGTAATATTTTATCTTCTAAAAAAAATATCATAACATCTCATTTTTATTAATTTATTTGACACATAGCAAGTAGATAAATGTCACATAGAATATATTTGGCAAGAGAACATTTAAGTTAGATCACAAGCATAGTTATTAGAACTGGCCCAATCCGATCGATTCAACCTAAAAAATCAGAAATCAGCAGTTAGGCCTGGCCGATTTAGGCAAGAAACTTGGGAACATAAGAACTGGGGAAAACTCGGCCTGCCCAACCCGGTTTTTCCCATTTTTTTTCAAATTAAAAAAAATATTTCAAATTAAAAAAAAAAATCATTATTGAAAAAAAATTATAAAAAAAATTACAAAACCCAAATTGGCACGGGTCAGTCCATTTCGATCAGGTATTTGTGTACGCAAGTCTCGTACTCACACGTTTAACCTAGGTTTGGATTGTGGATTTGCGTCTCCTACGCGCGCAAGAAAGAGCATTCTTGATTACTTTCTTAGCATTGAAAGGATGAGTCTTTTAATATATACTCAATTCCAACTTTACATTTTTTTTAACATGGGATAACTCATTAGTATAGAGCTTATTTTGAATTTCAAATTATCATTCACCCATTTACTATTTTGAGCACATGAATATTCAACTTCAGATTTCTTATGTAGGAGAATTTAAATTCGAGTAGACCTCTCATTACCGAGTAGTGAGATCCACTTGAATTTGAATCTCAAAATGACTACTTAATGAGTTAATTTGCCATAATTATTTAAGTTACTTCTAAGTATATGTTCATTAATTGCTATGATAATATTCGTTAATTTTAATTATATATATATTATATTTATTTTTAACATATAAATAATAAATATATGATATTATTTAAAATTTCGATTTGAGTATAATTAAACATCTGATATGTGATCATCTGCCTTCACTAATTCTAAAACTAGACTAGGGATAGCAATGGGGCGGGACGGGGGCGGGGTACCATCCCCCATCCCCATCCCCACCTTAGCGGGGAATCCCCATCCCCATCCCCGCCTTACAAACGGGGACAATTTAGTCCCCGTCCCCGTCCCCGCAGGGATCCCCATCCCCGCGGAGATTCCTGTTCCCCACTTGAATTTTTTTTTTGTCTTATTTTAATTCAATTTTTGATATTTTTAAATAGTAAAATTTAATGTATAAAAATTTAAAAATTAAACTTTATTTATGTTTAAATTCACAATATATATATAATTAGAGATATTTTGATTATTAGTATTACTTATATATTTTATTAATTTTTTTATACATTACTTATCTATATTTACTTATTAATATATATATATATATATATATATAT
>CATKHJ010598883.1:0-18151 GCA_949750685.1 Vernicia montana
AGATTGAAGTCGGTTGGACAATAAAAGCTCCTACAATCTATATCTAGAACTTGATAGAAAACCCATTTAATGCTCTCTAAGTCGGTTAACTCTCATTTACTGAAGGTTTGTCAAATGCCTGCGTGTAAGGGCTTTGGCCCATATATATATATATATATATATATATATATATATATATATATATATATATATATATATATATATATATATATATATATATTTTACTACCTTTAAACTTATTATAAATTATGATTCAATTTTATTTTTTCTTAACAAACTTCTGGACGCCATTTAAACCTATAATTTCACATGACTTGCATTAAATTATTTAAAAATCATTATAATCTACAATTCAATTCTTTTACTACAATTGAAAATTTCTTATTCTAATTTACTCATACACACGAATAAGGATTTAGTACACACCTTAATCTTGAACTTGAGACACATGAACAAATGCATAACACATATATAACTAGTATGAACTTGGCTTGCTTACTAATAGAAACTTGGGGTATTGCAGTTCAAGTTCCATAGGAACTTATTTTGATTATTTTGTGATTAGGGTTATGTATGTCTTAGCAAGAATATGATTATGAATTTTGTACATTTCTTGCTTTAACTTATAGTACAATTAGACTCAGAAATTGACAATTATAATTATGGTATTTCAGATAGTAATTGATGTTATTGTAATAAAAAAAAAAAAAAAGAATTACAAGTATCATTTTATATGCAAAGAACAAAATGTTCATTTTGTGGTTTAGTACATTTGTTTGTTATTGCACAGGAAAAAACATTTCATTTTATATGCAACTATATGGTTTAGGGTTTAGTATAAACAACAATCAAAATTTAACATTTGTAGATAACAAAAACTTTGGTAAATCACTTCAAGAACTAAAAACAACTATTACAAATAGGCATTAAAATTTAAAATTCATTTACAGCTATAACAAAAACTTTGGTAAACCACTTCAAAAACCAAAAACAAATATTATAAATAGGCATTAAAATTTGAAATTCATTTACAGCTATAGTGCCATTACAATTTCATTATCATTTCAACCAAACTACAATAAAAAAATAACAAAATCCAAGACACAACAACTGCTACTATAGTTGTTGTCTTTTTTCTTATTGCACTGTAGTCACCATAGTTGCTGGTTGGCAAAAAATTCAATAGCTGGACTAGACATTCCTCTCCTCTTACCGTCGAAAATCCTATTGATTTGGTTGGGTCAAAGAGAAAGCGTCTATCGTTCAATTTTCTTTTTTCTATCCAATGGTTTGTAGGAGATTGCTTAGAGTTGGAAAATAAAAAATTTAGGGAGAGGTTTAATAGGTTCGTCTACTATTCTTTTCTCCTCATGCTTTGATTTTTTAGATGATAACTTAGTATATGGTCAGGGATGGGCATTTGGGAATATGTTAAATTTTGGTAGATTGGTTGCTAGTGATGGAATGAATTGTTTAGATTTTGGGTAGTCTTATTCTGCTAAGGGAGGAGAAATTGAATTTGTTTCTTCGTGAACTAACAAGGATTGATTTGCCTCCATTTCAACTATTCGCTATTGGGCTCTAAATTTTTTTTTACTATGTTATTTTTTTTTATGTTTTTGTTTTTGCTTTGTTTTAGCAGAGAGGGAGTGAGAGAGACGACAATGGCTGATTTGCCATTTGAAGTATGAATTTACAACAATTTCATAGCAAATAATGCTAAATTATATGTATTTCCAAATTTCAAGTAAGTTTTGCATTAAGCATGAAGCTAATATTTTTTTTAAAGGGCATTGCTAGGTGTTGCACCTATTGCAAATATTTTTGCATTAAATTTGGATGGTTCCAAATTATAATTACATAAATTATATATAAAATTACATAAAATAAATCTGATCATATGAAACAAATAAAAAAATACATATAAATAATATTATAGGGTCAAACAAGGCTTTGCTGCCAATGATGCCTAGGTTTGATACCCTACAGAATGCAAGATTATTTGAATTTAATTTTGTCTAATTTGGATTGTTAAAATTTGTCTTATTGTATATTGACATTTGTAAATATTTGTGGCTAAAAACAAGGCTTTGCTACAATGCTATTGTTTGTAGCAAGAGGTGAGACACCTAGAATTTTGGCTTTTTAAAAATAGTCGGTCAAAGTGGGGACCTATGTTCAAAACCAACATAGTGAGTTCTTAATAACATACTAAAGGGCTAGAGAGTTAGAATATTAAAAATTTGCTACTAGGCTCTCCATACTGAAAATAAACATCAAAGAAAAAAAAAAAAAAAACTCCCTCTCTCTCTTTATCTAGAGATGTTTGAATATAAGTGGAACCACATACTCCATATCAAATTTTTTCACGAGCTGGTAACTTCATATCTCTCTCTATATTGTAATATATCATCTCTTTATTTTTTGAACTGTTTAGTTTTTTTTTTTTAAAAAAAAAGAAGCTCTAATCCAATGTTTTCCAGTGTTCAAATCTTTTTTTTTTCTTTTAATTTGTTGTTGCATTTGTTATTATTATTGTGTTATCACTTTTTAACGATCTAGTGATTATTAAAAGTCATAGTATTGAAGTGAGCGTCAGAGGGGAGAGCAAAGGCAATTGGGGCAATAGGGTGATGAGTGATAACACATAAATAGAATGTGAAGAGTACTCAAACAAAGAAAGTCCAACTCCAACAACAATAATAAGACGGTACGGCAGCCTTCTGAAGTAGCTAACTAGCAGCTATGGCTGATCTCAGAGACTTAGAATGTGAAGAAATAACCATGATAGAGAAAGACCAGCATACTGTAGTCATAAAATTACAATGTGAAGAAGTAAACAAAAACGAGAAAGACCAATCCCATCAACAAGAAGAAGGGAGAACTGAAGTAGCAGCAACATTTGACCTCAAGGATGATAACATAGAAATAGAATGTGAATAAGTGACCAAAATAGAGAAAGGCCTACTACCCCAACAACATTACAAAATAAATGAGATAAGGGGACAAAATAGAGGATGACCTAATTTTAATGGTCCTCAAAAATAAATTATTAAAACACATAGGAGACATATGTTTTAATTGTCCCCTATGACTTTGAGGTTATTGTTTTAGAAATGATTTTTTTAATATGGAAATTTAAAATCTAATTAATCATTATAAGGGGATAGCTTTATTTTTGGTGGTAGTAAACCCAAAAAATTGGTGCTTTGTTTTGCAAAAGAAATATAGTCGACATTGAACTCTTTGAACCTAATAAAAAAAACTCTTTAATTACTCTCTAAATTTTATAGATATCTATGATTGAAACAAAGATTTCGCAAGCACAAAAACATATCAGGTGTGTTTTGATTTTATCCTCGTAAGAAACTATTTTTTCATATAAGATCTTCTTTGATTGCTATATTTAATTATTTATAATATGTTTGATGTTTGTCAGTATAATGTTTAAGGTTTTGATTTATTGTTGTTTGTATTTTTATAGCCTTAGTTGTTGATTACCCTTACGATGGTAATAATTAAGGTTTATACTTTATTTTAGGGTTGACAATTTTCGACATAACCCGATTAAATGACACGACACAACACGACACGATACGGAGTTAAACGGCTTTGGGTTTTGGCTAAACAGGTTTGGGTCATAAACGGGTCAACTTGTTTAATACATGGGAAAAAAATAAGTCTAAACGGCTTGACCCACTGAACCTGTTTAAGACTCGTCTAACCCCGTTTACTTAATTGGGTTAGCATATTACACATGACACAAAAGTATACATATAAACACGATTAGGTCTTTTCCCTAACTGAGAAGGGCATTTTGGTCTTTTCCCTTCTTATCTTAACCTAGTGCTACCCATATATATATTAAAATCCTACCTAAACACACACTCTCTCTCTATTTGTATCCACCCACCACCTCCCTTCTCTCTCTTTCTATCTGTATCTCTCTCAATCTCTCTACTCTCTCTAATCTATAAATTCTCAGTCTCTTAAATCTCTTAGTCTCTCTGCTTTCTCTAATCTCTTATCGACGAAAGCAAAGCTACTAGGAAGCCCGACTCATTGTCTCTCCCTCTCTCATCCTTCTATGATTGCCATCTTTCCTTCTCTCAATTGTCTCTCCCTCTCTCAGTCATCTCTTAGCCTTTTCAAGTAACAATTTCTTCCTTTCCTTTGATTTTTCCTTTGGTTTTATTTTATGAACAAAATAATTTCTTAAAATATATATATATATTAAAAAATGGAATAATTCTACTTTTTCTTCGTGGGTTTGTGATTATTTACTTTTGCTTCTGGCATTATGGATGCATACTAAAAGCGGAAGATTTGAAGATTTGAAGTGTTGATGTGAATTGAAGATGTGACAGTTGCAACTTTGTAGAACTTTTTTATGAACTAGTTTGTAGAACTTTTTTTATGAATTGATTTGTAGAACTTTTTTATGAACTCTTAAATATGTATCAGGTTCTTATGAACTATTTAGTTTATTTTGCTGTGTTTTTTTTAAAGAATATTGTATTTGGATATTATCATAATTAAGACTTATAGTTTTAATTATTATCATTTTATGTCATTTTCATGTGATACATGTCATTTCGTGACATTTTCGTGTCATATAGACTTGTATAAGAGTAAACAGGTTATAAGGTCTTGTTTTGTTGTATGATATGTTTAGACCTGTGTAAAAATAAACAGGTTACATGAGTCTTGTCGTGTAACCTGTTTAATAAACATATCCGTGTTTGAGTTTAAGGATTTGACATATTTAATTAAATGTGTCATGTTCGAATTTGCCATTTTTGTGTTATATAGGTCTCTCGATATGACCCGTAGACACGAATTGCTAGCCCTACTTTGTTTGATACTCTGTATTTAATTGAAACTATTTTTTCATATAAGATCTTGTTTGAAACTATGTTTTCATATAAGATTTTCTTTGATTGCTATATTTAATTATTTATACTCTGTTTAATACTCAAATAAGAAGAGACCTATAAATCATATTTATTCCTAGCTATCCTTGCACCAATATGTATCATGAAATATAAAATAGATAAGTAACAAACACTTAATGGAGAATCTTTAAATAAACTATGTTTGTAAGTCAAAAATATATAATAAGGTTTAACTCTACAACAATATTACATAGAAAAATTACAAGCATTAACTAATTGTATTTCCAGCAACCTTGCAATTTACATGACAATAAATATTTAACAGAAATCACCCAAGAAGCTCTACATAAGTAATAAGTACATAATAAGTTAAAGTATAAATATGTCTCAAATTTTTTTTTTTCTATCTCATCCATTTCTTAACATTAATAATAATACAATAAATATAAAGATTGATAAATACAAGAAAATCAAAATCAACCTGTAAAACTAAGTTTTCATGAATCTAAGATTCATCAAAGAGAATCCTTTCATTTTCGAAATTAGCACAAAAATAACAAAAGAAAAAGTAAGTTCCTACCCAAAAATACAAACTATTCATCATAAGAATCAACAAACTTTCAGTCATTTTCAAAGTAGCAGATAAAATTATTACTATTTTACTATACCCCATGAGTTTAAAGTTCATCAAACAAAATTAAACTTATATAAACAAATGCTTGATACTCCAAATTATTCTTTTTAAAAAAGCCAAACCAACCACTAGAAATTTCATTTCAATTTTGAAAATTAATTTAATTTAGATCTCATTTCACTCACATTGAATCATACAACACATTAAAAATTGATAATATCATATTCCTCACCAAACAAATCAATCATGGACAACTTAAAACGTCAATATCATATTAAATTGATAGGAAATAAATTTAGGAACTCATTAACTCAAAAGATCAAAATTGTTGCGCACCTAAATTTTCAAAAACACCTAAAGGCAAACACAATTTTTGTTTAATACAAATAGGTATTTGTTCTTAAAGAGTTTCATATACTATAAATTGTCACCTAATTATTATTAGTTATTGTTCTTTTCTATGATATTTATTACAAGCAGGAAGAGAGATCTATCCTCATATATATGGAGCACTGTCATGTCATAAGTTGAATTTCTAGCTAGTGCAGTGCCACATATTTTATATTTGAATTAATTATTCTTTACATATAAGACATGTGACATCAAAATCAATAGAAACATGACATATTTTAATAAATATCATGTTAGAATTTTAACAGTATATATATCTAGATAATTTGACATTTATTTTTAGGATCAGTTTAACATTAATACTAAAAAAATTTCAAGTAAATGTTATAAGTATTTTTTTCAAGGCATAGGAAGAAAGACACTTATTCTATATCAGTAAGCAGTATAAAATTTTAACCGATTATAACAAGCCATTTAGAAGATTTGGTAAGAGAATACCATAAATAGTGTATATCATTGGTACCTAATTTTTTATTGCTATTAATTTTGTATTTGATTGCAGGAACTTGTAATCAAGTAGAGGGTCATAATTCCATTTGCCTTGAAGTTTTGACTTTGTTCTCGTTGCTGTAAGTATATAAGTTAGTATTTACATATTTATATATAAACTAATGTTTTTATCAGTTAAAAACTTAAAATAACATGAGCATTAAACTGTTTTTATCTAAATTTATTAGTATCTAATATGATAGCATCACAATTGCCCTTTGTTTATTTATTTATTTTTGTTTAATTTTCATTTATTCATAAGAAAATGTTACTATAGAAAATAATTTTTGATAAGCAATGGATGGTGATAAAATAATAGAAGGGAGCCCGAATATATACGTGGAGTTCATTCATTAATTAGAGATGAGATTCGTTGTCCTTGTGTGAAGTGTAGGAATGTCAACTACAAGTCATGCTCTAATGTTGAGAATAATTTATTAAAGCATGGAATCATCAAGAGCTATACTGTAATACCCCAAAGTTCATAAACATATTCTTTGATCATATGTGTAAATTATAAGTCAAGTAACATGTGTATATATAAGTGCTAAGAGTTGTATGATGAGTATGTATAGTTAGTATATTGAGATTTAAGTTAAAGATGGGTAAATATTTTAGTTTTGGTGGAAAAGGTTAAGTCACGGTCGTTACTTTCAAAGTAACGTCCATGAACTAGCTAAATAAATTCATTTTTGGCTACTAGATAAAAGTTATGGCCATTATTTTACAAGTCACGGCCGTGAACTGGCTTGACAATTTTGCATTTTTGCTTATAGATGAAATTCACCTTGGTGACTTTGAAAGTCACGACCGTGAACTTGCTTCAAAAGGGAAAATGAGTGCATTTAATGCTCAACTATCCCTAAATAGATATATATGACTCAACCACCAAAATTATTAGACTTAACACCCTTTTTTCTTCATTTTCTTCACCTTATCTCTTCCTTTTTCATCTATAAACATTTCTAACACCAAATCTTGCAAATTTCCTTCAAGAAAATCAAAATCAAACCTTTTGATTGAAAGATTTCTCATCAAAATCAAAGAGAGGTGAGAATTCTCTAAGGCTCCTTTATTAATTTTAAGTTAAGTTAGGATATCTATTGAGTTGTAAATCAAGTTTTGAGTTGGGATTTGATGAGTAAATGCATGTATAGTTGAATTATTAGCTTGAATTAGTTTTCTATTCATGATTGATAATGGGATGATAGTAAAAAGGGAGTCAGAATACTAATTGAATCTAAGTTCAAACCTTGTTATTAGATGTAATTTTTTACATTTTTAAGCTAAAATTGAGAATTGAATGAGTCTATTTATATGTGTATATATTGTTTGTAGAAAATAGAGCAAGTCAATAAGGGAATGAAGGGCATGGAGATTGAGAACTTTTTTGTGTGATGTGAAGAAGAGATTTAAGAGAACAGAAGTGTTTGTGAAGGTGAGTGACAATTATACTACTATATTTGTTCTAAATTCTATAAAGCTTGTAAAACCTAAATTGTTGTTCATGAACCCTAATTGCTATTACATACATATCTATGCTTTTCTTTGTTCATGAACCATGATAATGCTTGTTAAGACTATTGATAAACTTATTGTGACTATATGTATAGGGACCATGACTTAAACTCATTGATTCTATGGAAACCTATTGTTTATGATAATTGCCATTACCAATGACCAAGACCCTTAAGCAGAAATCTCCTAACTAATGTGGGGTAATACATTAGACAATGTGCACATTGTACCTACGAATAAGGTATAATATCCAAACTCTTGCCTAGGAAGAGTATAAAGACCTAACCATGGGACCCGATCAGTCTCGTGCAAGTTTGAGCATACGTCACAATATAGCCTCTGCTCTAAATTCAAGTCACAAGAGTATGCGTCATAATATAGTCTCTGCTCTAAGTTCAAGTCACGTTACAATTTTTGCTAAAGTTATGAATTTTAATATATAAACCATTGTTGATAGCCTATTGATTTTAAGCTTATTATATTAATTGCTTCATTGATATATATTTCATTATACCATATTATTAATCCATATGAATTATGAACCATCCTTGTGATTTCTTTGTATATTTTGCCCTCACAAGTATGGTAATATAATCGTTACTCACTGAGATTTATCATAGTTGTTGTTGATATTTTTTTTTAGGATATTAGTGGATAGTACATGGTGAACTCTCAAGTATCTTTTCGTCTCTTGAGAGCCTTAGATCAAAGTAAAACTCATTTTGCATATATGTATATATTTGTAATCAAAAGTCTAGAGCGCCATAAGTGTAATTAACTATTTTGGTTTTATTAAGCATAGATAGATGAGAACTTGAGTTATGAATTGAGAATGTTGTGTAGTAATGGATTTACATATACAATTTGTTGCTAAGTTACCTCTTTTATAGGATGTATAATTATTGATGAGAATGATGGAAAATATAATAAGAAGGGAAAGTATATAAATGGAATGCTAAGTATTATGTCATTGATGAAGTATATACATAATTTAATGAATAATTCAAGCAGGTTTTTATCTTGGGGAGTGTATGTGTGATGGTTTGATGATTAATTTTGGATTGTTGCATGATACCATGGATGGAATGTTATCAGGTAAGGGTTCTACGAGTTCTTGGTGGCTTTATGCTTACCCAAGCCTTAGGGCCGTCGTGGCTCAAAAATGGGTTGTGACAAAGTTGGTATCAAAGCATAATTTTAAGTCTAGTATATATTGTAATGAGTTATACAATTTATAGGCATAAGTAAAACCATGGAATTATATTAAGTTAGGTCTTAAGTTGAGTATTAGGGTTAGAAACTAAGAAATTAACTTAAAGATTAGTTTACTTTGAGTAATAAGTATTAATATGTTGTATATGATATGGATGTGCAATGATTGATTGTAGAATCTAAGATAATCCGGAGAAGGATAGGGATCAAGAGGAAGAACTTCCATTTTGTTCGTTTTGTCTAAGCTAGGTATTAGGAGCTAAGGTGATGAGGTGAGTAAATAATTTACTAATATGATATGTACGTACCATTGCATTCCATAATTACTGCAAACCCCTTTGGATATGAAAATCCTAAATTTATTAATAATTGTTATATCCATCAATCCTTGAAAACCCTAGCTATTTATTTACTATTCAATTGATTAAACCTTAAATTCATTACTACAAATTGCTGTTAGGGTTTCCCATTGACATTGTTCACTTCATTGTTGACCTAAAATGAATCGCATTTCTTGAATTCATATGATCTATTGTTACTTGAACATTTCCAAATGATACATGCTACATGATGTAATATATGAGATTCTATTTGCAAGCAAAAATCCATGACTGATGTGGGTAACATCAGATCATATGCACTTGGTAAAATCCACGAATGGGGTGTATACATCCAGACTTTAGCAAGGAAAGGTTTGATGGTCTTAGCTATAAGACATGATAAGTCTTATGCTTTAGATGTGTTATATGTGAGAGTAAGTAAAGTGTAAGCCGCTACTCTATTTTATATGTGGGAATCACTCCACTTCCAAGATACTTAATTTCTTCTAAAGTTATAAAGTTCCATAATTAGCTATTCTTAATGAGTTACTTGCTACCTTACCCTTAAATGACCTTTACTTGCCTGCATATTATATTAGTATCTTATTTGCTCACTGAGATTTTTCTCACTCGTAGTTTTTAATGTTTTTTCAGGTGCTATAGATATATGAGTGAGTTATTCTCAATTCCCTTCTCCACTTGGGAATTACTAAGTGTGAACCCTTAAATTTACACCCAAAAAAAATTGGTTGAGCTGCTTGCGGTAGCTCGCGCGGCAGCAGAAGCCCAGATCTATCTTTTTTTTTTTATTATTATTATTTACCATTTTTTCCCTAAATCAGGACATTTTGGACCCCTTAGCCTATAAATACTGACCCCCTAGCTCAATATTCTCTACTCTTAGTTGTTAGTTGACAGTTGTCCTCTCAACTTTATAATATTCTCCTTATTTTTTTTTATAAAAGTCCTCAAGGGTTAATTTCTCTTTGGTTTTAATCCACTTAATTTAGTCTTATAGAATTAAATTAAGTTTTTAATTTTGATTTTAATATTTTGAAAACAATCAAATTTCTCTGTTCAAATTAACGTGGAGCCCATATCCACAATTTCTTTGCATCAAAAAGTCCCTGAGCCGACATGATCAAGTTCGAGGCCCGAGGTAAGTCAATCGCCATCCAAGGTAAGTTCCAAGTTGACTCGACCTAGTATGAGGCCCGTTCCCTTTATCGCCAATTGAGGCAAGTCCTTTTCAAAGCCACACAAACTCAAGGTGAGTATTTTATTTTTATTTTTTTTAATTTAAAACATTTCATCTTCTTATACTCCTTTCTTCATTAATTAATCAATCAATCAATCAAAACATAATAAAATGACAAAATTAAAGTAAAACCCTATCGCAAGATGAAAGAACTGCGTGGGTTTTGATTCATATTCAAAGGAATACGCAAGCACACTTGTTTCAAGTAACAAATCCACCTTAAAACTAACAACTCCTTCCCCCTAGCATTTTCTTTCTTCTTCTTTCTTCTTTTCTATTTTATTTATGTATTTCTTTCCTTTAATTAAATTTTTGAGAATGTGTGATCTTCCTAGAAACCATAAGGGTTAGAGGAGATATCCCTTAATTATTAGTTTTCATTGTAATCTTAAATTATTTTTACCTTTTTGTTCTTTTCTTTTTTTATTATTTATTTACTTGTTTATGGATGAAAAGATGAATGAATCATGCATATTAATTTGCATAACATTATATTAAATATTCATGAAATAATTTTTTAAGCTATCTTTATATTAATAAGCCAAACTTTAATCTTTTAATGAACAGAAAACCTAGTTCTCGAATTCTCTTTGGTTTCGAGGTTAGTGCACTTTTCCTAAGGCAAATTAATTGGAGTCATAAAACGAGTTTTTACTTTATATTTTTCCAATTAAAAATAAATTAAGGTGGCAACTCCTCAAAATAAATTTCCAAAAATAATCAAATAAATGTGAGCATTTCATCGTGAGACTTAGTCCAAATGAGCATTTCGATTCCTTAGCAGATCGGACTAGTGCTCGGGCGAGGCCTCACAGTTGGCGACTCCACTAGAGAAAACCTTCTTTTTAATAAAAAAGAAATAAAAGGACTACCAATTGGTTTAATTTATTAATCTTAAAGTTTGAATTTTTAATATAATCATAGCTTTCATGCATCATTTTGCATTGGCTCCTTGCCTCCAAACTTAGCTTTAGGGAAATAATGGATAATGAGTAGCATCGAGTGGGTAACCCTCATTGGGTCTATTCGCTGATAGCAAATTTATCCGCCCCGCGATGAATCTTTTGATCCTTTCAAAGGTGTAATGAGCAAGCCTGTACTATTAATTTCTTGTTAGTGTGGCCGACTATAAGAAATGGTATGGTATAGTTATTGTTTTCTTCCGGAGAGAGAAATGAAGGTGAGAAGGAAATGAATTTATGGTATCAGATATTTAATTTAAATAACTCTTATGTTAAGTTAATTTCTAATGAGTAGAGGATAAAGTTTTAGCAATATAATATAGAAGTTAGTGGTGGTAGATCTTTTCATTAGCTAAATATGATGAAGAATAATTAGTCAAATGAAAATTGAGTATTGCTACTCAATTCTCATCACCAAAACGAATACTCTTTTTATGTGGGGCCTAAATCTCCACTTTGTCAATTCTTTATTATTTTATTATTTAAAATTGGCTATTTTATTATTTTTTTATTATATTTTTTCACACTCTTAATTTCAAATATTGAATTTTAATTTAAGGTTTAACCATTTATTCACTAATAAATAATTATCTTATACATATTCATTACACAATAATTAAATCACCTAATAACAATAATTCTTTATATTAATTTCTATTAGGGTTTTCAAGTCTTATCACTCATTAACATCTAAATTTATTTACGTCTTATATTCGTATACTCATGATAAATAAATCTTAGCTAAGGGAAGGTCTAGGGCATTACATTCTCCCCCTTAAGAAAATTTGTCCTCGAATTTTAAAATATAAGGACTACCGAGTATTATTCGTATACGTGCGGACATCGTTATCACATGGCTTCTTCACTTTTCCATGTACATTTTTTGATGTTGTGGTTTCACCATTGAGCCTTCACCATTGTGATTTTGTTATTTCTCAATTCATCTTAGTACACGAATTTATCCCTATCCTCCATTCTAATTTCCATTTGTTTTCCTCTATAATCAATATGTGCACAGTATTAAACAGTCAATCACTCTATCACATCCAATTCTAGCAAGTTTACATAAATTTCTCTTCTTTTAATCTCTATTATGCCATCCTTATATATTTGACTCACATTGACTGTGTTGTATAAGGAAGTAGTAATAGCTAAAAGCTCATTCATTAACTCTTTATTCCTATTCAATTTCTTAACGAGGCAAAGAGATATAAACAAGCGTATGGTATCAAAATCAAACAATTATTGCATTCTAACACTCTAAATAGGAAATTTTACCTATCTCTGCAGTATTAGGTGCTCTGTCTTCTTATTGATCTAGCACAAAAATTCTGCCCTTTCCTCTTCCTTCCTCTGCTTGAATGGCATCTGAAATCTGTCCTCATCCTCTACCTCTTCCACCAAGGCTTTTATTGTTGGCTCTTCTCATCTAAACAATTGACTGTGATGCAGTGGTCAAAGCTCTTTGATTTCCCTACGTAGGGCAATTCTTGATTTAATGGCTCATCTGTCCACATTTAAGACACGGTTCTGTGGTTCTTCGACATACCCCTTCATATCTTTTCCCACACGTTTCACAAATTGGAACCATTTGACTTTGTTGCCCTGATCCGTACACACCTCCCATTCTAGGTGCAGTAGCTATTGACACATTCATAGATTGGTCTTTGATATGATTTTTCCCTTGGGATTGGGTCTGGGTAGCAATTGCCATTGACGATTCAAGTGCCATTGTCTGTGCAATAATTCCACTTCCTTTCCCTTGTCTACTTTGACCTTTGTCCTTGCTTTTATTTTTATGCTTTTTCTCTACTTTTTCTGTCTTATATCTTGCCTCCATTAATTTCACTTTATCTATCAAATTTGCCATGGTTGGGAAGTCCGTAGCAATGAGAATATTATAAAATGGAGCTATCAAACTTCTTTGGAATCTGTCAATTCGACTTGCCTCTGTTGGTATTATATGGGAAACAAACTTGCTTAATCTGTTGAATTCCTTCACGTATTCTAATACCAACATCCCTGGATTTTTCTTTAACTGTTCAAATTGGAGAGCTCTATTCTGCCTCTCTCCCTCAAACAGTAATTGATCTAATAATTCATGTTTAAACATCGCCCATAAGGGTGGATAATCTCCGTACAATTGATCTTCCATGCTCCTTTGAAATCAATCCCAGGCTTCATTTTTCAGTTGCAGGCCCACTAATTCAATCATCTTCTCATCGGAGCAAGGCAATCTTTGAGCTATCTTATTTAATTGCTCCAGAAATTCCTGAGGTTCTTCACCTTCTTCCCCAATGAATTTTATAGGCTTCATTTTCTAAAAATCATGTATCGAAACTCCTTTTTCCAGTAGCATTCTTCATCTAATCCCTCGTGGTGCTTTTGCTTATGGGGGAGGAATATCTACTTCTCTAGGTGCCAATGGAGCTGTTTGGGGTGGTGGTGGAGGCATCTGCTGCCTTATTCGTCTAAGCTCTTTATTTTCTCATATTAATTCATGTATTTCTTGCATTATTGCCTCAAGGTTTACTCATTTCTTTCTTGAGTTCATTGCCTCAATCGAGATGGTTTTATAGATCTATCACCTGCAATTGCAGTATTTGAAGCAACATCTTCTGGTGCTACGCTCTCACTACTGTGAGATGCTTCAATCTCAGTATGTGCTCTTTTTGGTGGCATCTATTTCGCAGGTACGTATTGTAGCCCAAGATGAACCAAGAAGGGGGGTTGAATTGGTAGGCAATTTAAAATTTTAATTGAGAAAGAGTAAGAAGAATAGAAAGACATAAAGATTTATAGTGGTTCGGATTATAACCAATCCTACATCCACTCCCTAATCAACAATTGGGTATTTCACTATCTATGGAGTTTTAACAAGTTTACTCCCAACTTAGTATTTAAGCTCACACCAAACTTTTTACAAGTGTTTTCAAGGCTCACACTATAAACCTCACAAGTGTTTTCACTAAGGCTAACACTCAAACCCAACAAGAGTTTTACAAAAGATCACTCCCCAACCTAATAAGTGTTTAATGGCTAACACTCAACCCTTTTGAGCAATGAATTCTCTTACACCAAACACAGAAGGTGTTTAAAGAAAATTGAAAGCTTTGAGAATTAAATTTGCAAGAGTTTGGTTGTTAGATTGGTAATTGATGTTTTCTCAACTCTTTTGATGGGGTATTTATAGTGTTCATCCATCAAAAGAGCTGTTACAAAAGTAATCAACCAAATCTGCCTATAACAGTAACAAAATCAACATTAAATGCTTGTCAGGATAATATTGCGGTCGCTAAGCCCTTATCTCGATCGCAATACACATATTGCGGTCACTACGTGGTTTTCGCAAGCGCTATGTTTATATAACTCCAATGGTTAGTGCCACGTGGCATAACCCCATTCGCTGCTAATGTTACCGTTGCAATTCTTTTCTGCCTTATGAATGTTGCGGTCGCTACACCATATTCGCGGTCGTTATGTTCTTTTAGCGCTCAGAGTAGCGTTCGTGACTCTGATTGTGAACTCCTCTAGATGTTTTGTTCAATTCAGGCTTTTAGCTTAGTAGCAGTCACGACATATATGTTGCGGGTGCGATATCCATATTGCAGGCGCTACTTACATATTGCAGGCACAATTTACAGGTCAGGCAGAGTACTTAGAGGAATTTCTAAGTTCTTCATTCTCAAGCACTTTTAAGTCTTCTGAATTGAAAAAATACACTTAGATGAAATGTTAGATCAATTCAAACTTGATTGCCAAGATCAAAATAGAGATTTGAGTTAGAAGAAACTCACCTTAAGTCAACACGCTAGTACTTATAAACTTTCCTTGTGGGAAATGATACTCACTCATCACTTTATTACTTGATAATGACCTGTGTACTTGCAGTTTGTTAGTATGCGTTTTGGCACACCACCTATAGTTGTCGAACTAACTCATTTAACTCCCTTTGGTTTTTCTCAAAAGTGTCCATATGGAGATTCATTGATTCTTTCCATGCATCAATCTTTTTCTCCTATAAATCCCACCTCTGCATAAGGCGTTCCAAGACGGAAGCATCCGAAACTGGCGCACTAGGACCTGCAGATGAAGAACCGCAAGGTCATTTGCGAAAAACATGCTCAACTCCCTCAACTTCAGTATCCTCTAAGTCATCCTCATTTGCATCCTCTTCTTCTTCCTCTTCCTCTTCCTTTATATTATCTCATTGTGTGACTAATGACCAAGTGTCATTTTGATCATTGTACTCGGCAATTTTCATATCCCTCAAAGTAGTCATGTCAATAAAATCCTTAAGAGTATGAGAAATGTTAAACTCTTCATCTGTAATCTCAATAATGCCAAAGTGCTGCAGGATTTTAGTGACATACATGCCAAGCAAGAGTCTTCCTTTAGGCTTATTTGCCATGTCATAAAATGAATCAACAAACCATTTTGCAGCATGAAAATCTAAATCCCTATCCAAACAGTACAGTGCAAACAACTCCTTACTAACCGAACCATTGCTATCTCCTTTGGCAAAAATGGAATATGTAAGAAATCGGTGAAAATTAAGATCAAAATGTTTAGAGGTTTTAGAATCAAAATGTTCTTCATCAGTCAATTTCTTCCAAAAAGCAGAAGCATCCCATCCTCTAATAATTTTTTCATGCCCTTCCTTTTTAAAGTGAAAAATGTTACCAATTGCAGATACAGGTAATTGTCTTTTCACATTTTTCAACAAAAATTTCATAGTCCCTCTTTTATCAACTTCAAGAGTACTAAACAATTCAAGTGTCAAATTAGCATACACATCCTCCCTGATATTCACAAAGAAAGAATCCCCAAAAAAATCTACACACTATTTTTTAAGTCTCTGACACAAACCCAATTTATCTAAATCATGGAAATTAAGGTAACGACCACCTATCAGATTTCCATGCTTAAAAAGCTTGTCAAACCTTGTTTTGTGGTCGGGATTTGTGAAAAAGAGACCAAAATGACCTTTGATTGGTTTTTCCCTTGATCTTAAAGCTTGACCTATATCAATTCCCTTCCTTTTGCTTTTGTCTTTCCCTTTGTATATTGTTTTTGTTCTAACCATTGGTAATGTTGAAGGAAAAATGAAGAAAATGGTTTAGAAATGAAATGGATGAAGTTTAGATGGAGAAAAAAATAAGAAATAGCGAGATTTTGAGAGAAAGTGACAGTGCTAAAAGTTTTTATAGGAGTTAGTGTCACATCCCACTTTTGAGATATGACGATCCTAGGGCATGGGTAAGACTAAAGCCACCGAAAATCCGTAGAACTCATACCTGCTATCAAATCCAATATAGTACCATGCACAAACCATACACAACACATCTTCCTAAGATCAGAACCTGCTCAACATCTATTCATTATACGCTATGATTCCTCTTATATACTTTATAACAATCATTAATAATATTTATCAATTAACTTGTACATATTCCTTATTATCATATTGAGATCTATTTTTATAAGTCATCTATCATCATTAAACAATATCCTTTCATAACATTATATTTCCTTTATACAATTAAGGATGAATGTTCTCATATAAGCTATTACTCTTGAAATACAAAAGAAAATCTAATAATATCCTTTTTAATACATAAACATATAAAATTTAAATGACTTCCAAGGACAATGAAGCAACTAAAGACTTAGACATCCGAACTTTAACATATACAAATACAATTAAAGCATAATCTTCTACATTTATGTGCATAATAAAAGTAATATTTATTTTACTGTTCAGGTCTCAAGAGGAAATGATTACTTGAAAATCTTCTTGCTACTTTACTGTCTTTGATGTGCTAAAACGCACACTAAAAACTACAAGTACACAGGTCATTATCAAGTAATAAAATGATGAGTAAATTATCATCTCCCACGAGGAATGTTTATAAGTACTAGCTCAAACTTCAACTATTGTCTAGTGAATAAAAGATTTAGGATAATAAAACTAAAACTAAATTAAAAGGTGAGAAGATTGAAAGATATAAATAAGAATAAAGCTATCTAGATACGAATCCCCCTAGCCTATCATAAATATTATGAACAATGAAATTGATTAACCATACAATGCATTGAATTAGCATTCCACTAATTTAGACTAAAACCTCTCTCGAGCGATTTAATCCCTAATTCCTAAGTAGAATGCAAGGAATCTCTTCTCAAACACAATCAAATAAGTCATGCATTAAGAATAAGGAACAAAGCACCAAAGGATCTTTTAGGTCTATCTCTAGCACCCCAATCAATCCTCAATCCCTATGAGTGATCAATCCATATTAAGGTTGAAGGGGATATTGGGCCCAAGCGCAGCGGAATCGATAGGTTTGTGAAATCTCAAACACTTTAAAATTTCACAACACCTTGTGGTTTGGGTCCAATAAAACTTCCAAGCAATCTCTTAATTAATGTGTAAAACACATATGCTAGAA
>CATKHJ010598891.1:0-17008 GCA_949750685.1 Vernicia montana
TAATAATATGTATATAATATATGTCCTTATCAATCTCTAAAACAACCAAACACAATACAAATCCCCAAATAAAATTGTCAGGCACAACTCTAATTTTCACGAAAACACGTGTTCATAACCTCGGAACCGAGCCGCCGCAGGTTGACTGCCACGTGTCATAATTTGTACACGTGGCAGATACCCAGTGAAAGTCTGAATCCTACTCCAAGGTAACCCCTTGGGGATTTAACCCTGTACAAACACGTTCCCAAATACACAAACCCTGAATTTGGATTGGGGTAAAATACGAGCATCTCCACTAATACTCTCTATTAAATTATAAACAATTCAACTCTTTATTTTAATTTATTTTAAAACTCATCTCTTGAAAATCTAATTATTGAGTATATTCCCTATAATAAAGAAAGAGTGAGTTTTAAGAGTTTATTGGGGATGCTCTAAGGAAAGAAGGAAAATAAGAGTGAAAAATAAGTAGGAATTTTCACTTTATCTTATTTGAAAATATAAGGAAAATAATGAGAGGAAAGAAAATAAATCTTATTTTCCTCTCTTGATTTTCTCTCCAAAATGAAAAGAAAATTTTACTATTTAGTATAAAATTATATTTTTGTCCCTTTTACAGTATATCTTATTATTAAATAAAGGGTAAAATAGTAAATGTATCATATTTCACTTTTATTTCCTATTATATTTTCATTTCTTATTTTTCTTTTATCCAAACATAAAGAAGGAAAATAAAGAAAAAAAAATATTCTCGTTTTTTTTTCCCTCAAAAATTATCCAAAACAAAAAATGAAAGAAGAAGAAGGAAAATAAAAAAGAAAGTCCCAAAACAAATTTATTATTTTCTTTATATAAAAATAAATCTTTATTAACATATTTTGATTTAATTAGTATTATAATCATTTGTTAAGAAATTAAACATGATTAATCTGCTATTTTTTTTAATTTTTAATTTTATATATAAAAAAGTAACTTTTTTCGTTTTATTGTTGTTTTATTGATTCTCCCATATGTTTCGGTTATACAAACTCTAAAATTAGCTTAAGGCTACTTGAGCCTTGTAAGGTCCTATTCGCTTGCCACTTCTTTTCTCACACACACATACATAAAAACCATTTTCTTTTCTTTTTTGTCTTCTGAATCTTTCTGTGATTTTCTCAACTCATCAAGATCTTTCACACAAGGTAATTTCTTCTTCTTCTCCTTTTTCTTGATCTTGGTTTATATCAAATCTTTAAACATAGAAACATCAAGAAAATTAAAATTATGGGTTTTGCGTCTCTTTAAAGTTTCAATTTTTAATTGTTTAGTGCTTTAATTTATCTTACGCTTAGTAGGATTATTAAGAGTTCTTGAATTTGACAACTGTTTGATTTTATCTTATTCTTCTTGTACTTAGTTTCCTTGAAGAAACCAATCTCTTGTGTATTTTTATATATATAAACACAACAAATTTTTTTTTTTTTTTTATTGTTTTTCAAATATTCTTTTTAATTATTTTTTTAAAGAACAAAAATTTTATTAATTTTCTTTTTATTCAAGAAAGAGGCTTCATCTAATTAATTACAAAAGAATCTCGCCGCAGTATTATTTATTCTCTACGTTTATTAGATTTACGCGTCTACTGCTTCTTTGTTAACATTTTAAAAGAATGTATATTAATATATATATTCACAGTGATCATATATATATATCAAAAGCTCTCTGTCAATGAAGAAACAAAGCTTGAAGCTCTGCTAAGAACAAGAACAAAGACAACTATGGAGATTGCTTACCAGCCTTATATCGATCCCGCGTTCGAATCTCTCATTGAAAGAATTTACCCTCCAAGGTATAGTAGAAAACTGTATATATATTTTTTTATTTGTCGAAAATTTTTAAAAGGAAAGAGGAGGTAACACCATGGCCATTTATTATCTCTTCTATATATTTATAAGAGACAGATTTCTTCTACACTACAGGAGGCTTGTACTGTATCACTAACTAATATACTCGATCACTAGTTATTATCTAGGTTGCACGAAAACAGAAATGGGACACGAGGCATACACTAATCTCTAAACTATACAGAGTGGTAATCAGAATTATATTGATAGTTGCATACTTGTAGGCATAGAGAGAGTAAGAAAAAGAATAAAAACATGTTAAGATTTGTTTTTCTATTAGGCTATTTCTGTTCTTCTAATTTTTATATTTCCTTTCCAAAATTAGATTTTTTATTAATTAAAATTTATAATAAAATATACATCTCTAAACTTTTTTAAAAGTAAATTTTTTCAAGGTTTTTAAGAGTTTCTTATAAGTTTCCGAAATTCAAAAAGATTAAAAAAATAATGAGAAACATTTTCTAAATTTTTGAAAAATTTGCTAGAGTTTCTGAAAGGTTTTGGTGTTCGATGTCATGGGAAAATAAAGGTTTCCATGCAACCTAAGTTATTATTAATGAATTTTAGATTAATAATGTTGGGTTTTCATCTAAATTGATAAATTGCGAGTTTGAACCAATTAATAGTTTAATTAAAAATAAATTTTGTATAATTAGAAGCACAAGCACCTATTAATCTTTGCTTAATTAATTAATTATGATTTAATTCTATTTTATATAGAGAGAGAGATGGAGTCAGAACTCAGAAGCCAATGGCTTAATTAGTTGGATGGTTTTGGTTTTTGCAGGGTTTGTATTGATAACGACTCATGCCAAGACTGCACGCTTGTTAAGGTTACATTTTTATTATTATTTTTAATCTTATAGTGACAGAAATTAATTATATATATACAGATAAAATAAATGGAATTAGAACATAGTTTTAATTTAATCTGGTTTAGTATATGAGAAACATGATTAATATGTTGATGGAATTGTTTGTGGATAAAAGTTGTTGGTGGAGATTCCATTTATGTGATGTGTGAACTGAAGGCATCTCAATAGTACCTAATAATAATAATAATATAAAATGATGCAGTTCTTATATATATATATATATGAACATCTATTATAGGTTCCATTATTATATTTATAAATTGTCTAATATTTTAACAGAAACGCATCAATCCCACTTGCCCTAGACAGAGAGAGGAGTTAGGTTTCTGACCCACCGAGTGGAGGGCCACTAGAAATCAAAACAATAAACAAGAAAAGAAATTAAAGATTTCAAAAGATAAAAGCTTTTACAGTTATAATAATTTACTTTCTTTTGCTTTTAATAGCAGAACACTCTATTCATCCCTATCTAGTTTTTTTTTTTTTTTTCAGTTGTATCACGGGTTAATTTTCATATATTGTACTAAATTTATTTTTCTAGTACGATTAAAGATAAATCATCTAAAATTTTTATTTATGATCTGATCACGAGGATCGAGCTCATATCAATTTGTAGAGAAGCAAACTTCCTACCAATCAGGCTAACATTTGATATTCCAATCTAGTTAGTTAGTTTACCTCTTATAAGAAAGAAACTACTTTTTGTCTAGCAACCAAACAAGATGGCGTAATCTAATTGCATACAAACATTGATCATTATAAACTTTAAAAGACCACAAAACTTTATTACATAATCAAATGTTTATTTTATAATGTAAGTAATCAGGGATTAAAAAAACAAAATCACGAGTCATTAAATTAATAATTCAGTTTGCTTACAGATATAATAATTAAATTAGTAATTCAATTAATCCGAGTGTATTTCGGTGAGAGATTCTGATGATCTCATTTATTTTAAGAAGTTTTTATATACACTAAAAACAAGGGTCACGGGCAAATGAGTGAAAAAGGATTGTACTATAACCTAGTTTTGATGGAACTACTCGTGCCTAGCTATCTAGTTCAGTCTCTTTGAAACGTGGATTTAAAGGATTCATTAAATGTGAGAAAATGACTAAACTTATTAGGGGAGGAAATTAAATTTTCTATTTTTAAACTTTGCAGGTTGATAGTGCAAACAAGCACGGGATTCTATTAGAGATGGTCCAAGTCTTGACAGATCTTGACCTTATTATATCTAAATCATACATTTCCTCTGATGGAGGATGGTTCATGGACGGTCAGTACCCTATCCATCAACCATCATGCTTGCATCACCTTAATTACTACACTTAGTTTTATAATAAATAATAATAATAATAAACAAACTTATATATATAATTATCTTGCCATTAGAGAGAGTTTATAATTCAAATTATGATTAATATTATTATTATTATTATGATATCCTAACTTTGTGACCTAAATATGAGTCACCCCACTAGTATTGCTTATATGTATTTTATTGTATGGTGTACAGTGTTCCACGTGACTGACCAGCTTGGAAACAAACTTACTGATGAAAGCCTCATACTTTATATTCAACAGGTTTTCCTCTCTCTATATACGTATATTATACAATACGTGTAGAAATACACATACGTATTTTATATACGTTTGTTTATTTATTTGTGTCTTGCAATAAATGGTGAATTACAGGTACTATGTGCAAATAGGAAAGGAGGGATATCACAGGAGCTCCAAAATTGTCTGAAAAGAGAAGTTAGGCCGCGACACGTGTCAACAGATCACACTGCGTTGGAGATGACTGGGACTGACAGACCAGGTCTGCTGTCTGAAATTTCAGCTGTGCTTGCTGAGCTGGAATGCCAAGTCACAGCTGCAGTAGCATGGACCCACAATTCCCGAGCAGCATGTATAATCTACGTGGAAGACAGGCTGAAAGGGGGACCCATTACAGACCCAAATAGACTTGCTCATATAGAAGAGCAGTTGGAGAATGTGGTTGAGGCACATCATGGAATAGGGGAGAGGAGGAGTGTGAGATTGACAACACCAGTGGCCGGACAGACCCACACGGAGCGGCGGCTCCACCAGTTGATGTATACAGATATGGACTATGAACCGTGTTGTGGCTGCACCGGTACCGGTGTTGCTCACCGGAGGGATTGTACTAAGATTCATGTATCAATAGAGTCTTGCAAAGAGAAAGGATATTCAGTAGTGAATATGAGAAGCCTGGACCGGCCTAAGCTATTGTTTGATACGTTGTGTGCATTAACTGATATGCAGTACGTGGTATTTCATGCTGCAGTTAGCTCCAGGGGCACCATGGCTGATCAGGTACTCACATCTCTTTTACCGAAAATCTTTTTGACTTAATTTTTTATTTTTATTATATACTAAACATGAAACTGAAATGTGAAATGTTGGTATTTTGCAGGAGTACTTCATTAGGCATAAGGATGGTTTCACTTTGGATACAGAGAGTGAAAGGCATAAGCTCACACAATGCTTGATTGCCGCTATTGAGCGGAGAGTATCCCATGTAAAGTACAATAAAGAGGTTAAATTCACAGCCATAATTAATCATGAATTTTCACTCTGATCACTGAAATACTATATGCAGGGGTTGAGGCTAGATATCTGCACTCACAACAGGATAGGATTACTCTCAGACGTAACACGGGTGTTTCGCGAAAATGGCCTATCGATATCGAGAGCTGAGATCGGTACACAAGGTGACACAGCAGTAGGATCATTCTATGTAACTGATGCTTCAGGAGATGAAGTTAATCCAAACACAATAGAACTGGTAAGGAAAGAAATAGGGGGATCTGTTCTGGTAGTTAATAGATCACCAGGGTGGACTCCTAGAACTCCCTCAACAGCTAGTATTAGCAGAACTAGCAGTGGCAATATAGGCGAAGATAAGCCAAGGTTCTCACTAGGAACCTTATTATGGTCTCAGCTTGAGCGACTGTCAGGCAATTTCGGCTCCATACGATCATCATGATTTTGAGTTTCTATCTCAGGAACTGCCTCTCATGCTTGTACTTGATGCATGTTGTAAATGAAAGTTAATATAGTTCGTTAGTGTCCATTGTGATAATCGATCAAATTAGTAGCTGTATGTTGTTTTTAAGATATTCTTCCATCAGATCACATTGAATAGAATTTACAGTCAAAACAGCAGAAGTAAAAAATTTTTAGCCAATCTATCTATTTTATGAGTTTCCTACTTTCATGTGGTTCTTGTTGTAACAGTTTGAAAACATTCATAATTTCTCTATTGGGTCTAGCCATTACCACGAAACAATAAAGATGCCAAGCTAGACTAACCTACGCAAAACAAGTATTTCTCGAGTGTGGTTACTTAAAATTTTCATGTTAAAATCCCATTAGAATTGTTGGCTCGAAGGGGGAGATTCCAATCTATTTGCCTCAAATGATTGATACTGACTGAGAATGGGAATCACCTATAGACAAAAATCTATTGAATACCTAAAATGCAGTTAATTGACACCCCTCCCCGCCCTTAAAGCTGAAAAACAGCAGGGAATCTGCCCCATATTTAAGAGGATAGAATTTGCTCACATGTTATATGGGAAGATAAAAACTATAAACATCAAGTGCCATGTTGAGGGAGCTAACAGTAACTATATGGTCACTTTAACTGTCAATAACTAACCTTTACCATATACAGGACACGCCCACGGTAACGGAAAATCGGTAACTTGTGATACTGAGAAAAGACAAGAGACATTTTCTTTCTAATATACGTATGTCAATGAAGTTTGAGGTTTTTGTGTGGTGTGTGCATCACATTGTCCGAAGAGCGCAAATTTTATTCATTTTCAGTACGTTGTCTTCTAGATCGAACATCATGTTCCATATTTAAGCAATGATAACGATACTATTTATTGAAACCTCTTCTTCTTTTTCCCACTCTTCCCTGTTAAATGAGAATATTTTACTCTTCAATCAAACCATAAAAGCTATAGCTTCTGCCTTCACAAGCTCTAAGTTGACATGATCTAATTCTCATATTAAATTAAAATGGCATATTCAATATGCACTGAAAATTAATACATATTAGAAAATTACATATTTTATGCTCACAAGATCATCCAATTTAGGTTTGCTTTATGTACATATTAGTTTCAGAGCCTAACTTAGACTGCAGAAACCATATACAAACTATTCACAAGAATGTAACAGAAAGATGAAAAACAAATTTCCCCTAGAGGCTATTATGGAATTATCACATCACATCAATGTCATCAACATCAAGCCAATCATTAGACTCCTTGGACTCAGAGTTGCGAGCACTTACCTGCTCAGTTCCGGTATGTTTCATGCTGACAGGGTTAATATCCTTGACTGAGTCAACAGAGCTTTTGCTCAACTGAACCCAATCTCGCGAGTCTTTCCTTGAAGCATCAGAACTTGATGTTACTTTCTTATAACTTATAGGCACATCTTCATCATCCTCTTCAAGATCACTGAATGACACATCCTCATCATTTCCGATATGCAGTGTAGTTCCACTAGTGCCTAACATTTCTGAACTGTCTTCTTTCAACCAATCATCAGCATCATCCTCAAATTTATCATCTGCAACTATTGAGGTGGAGCTAGATGGACGTTGATCTTTAGCATGGTTAATCGGCTCTTCCTCAACCACAGCTTTATCTATAATTTGCATCACAGTGCTTTGAACTGGGTGCTTCTCTGTTTCTAGTTCATCTGGAACACCAGAAGAATTGGTTTCATCAACAGATTTCTTGATGGCAACAGTGGGAGGGACTACTTCAATGCCAGATGTCTTTGGAGGTACTGATTCAGACTCAGGAGATGGCACAGAAAGAGATTCTTCATGTGCTAAGTCAGTGGTTTCAATTGATCCAGCAGTGTCTATTTCTGACCAACCTGGTTTGCTTGTCTTAGCTTGGTTCTGCAACTCGTGTGACAACATGGTTCTTGCTTCCACTATCTGCAAGCATACGTTTAAGTTAATGATGCAGCCTAGCAACTTCATCATTCAGGGTAGACGATAACTTAAAATCAGACAAAAGTTTAATCAATTGACAGACATGATAGCAAGTTTGGACACTTGAAAATAACTAAATGCCGCCAATATTCAAAACTGTTTGACCCCAACACTCCCTCTCACTCCACATTTCTGTTAAAGGTTAGAACTTACCCTGAAACACACAACAAACAAAGGCTAGATTTTAAAACAATTCAGAAAAAGTTTTCAAAGGATGCTTCACCAAATCTGTGATGGAAACTGAATAATAATTTTGCTTGACTTGGCTATCATCTTAAATTCTGACCATAGAAGAAGGAAATTGTCATTCCATCAAAAGATCTCTTGCCAAAATGAGCTTTTTCGACTATTCATAGAGAGAACTAGAAGTTCAACTGGTATGGAAGGTTGAGCAAATCCAAATTAAAGAAGTGAAGAAGATGAGAGGAATATCAATGATGACTTGGGTGAAAGATGAAGATTGATTTAGCAGAATGAATTGATTAACAATCTAATCTACCTTCTGTTTACTAACTAACCTCAATTTCTCCCATACTTTAAATCTTCATCAAGAAATATTATCTGGAAACTGTTATTGATTCAATCGGTTAACATGATAAATAAACACACACAAAAATATTTCATGCAACAATATCACACCATGGTGATGTGTAACAAAGGCATCAATAGAACATGTATAATCAACAAATGTAAAAAAGTGACCGACTGAATGCAGAATAACAACATACTTGAGGAGTTGAAAGCAGTTCAGCATCATGTTTACTCAGTCTAGGGTGCAAGAGTACAAAGTAAATCTTCCAAAAGCAGCCCTCACTCATATATCCTGGGCAAAGTTCAATACGGAGAGCAGCTAATCTTGGGGCAAGATGTTCAACAGCCAAAGCATGTTCTTGTTGGGCATCGGACATGTCAAAATCTGGAAAAAGAAAAATGCTTGACATAAGACAAACCCACAAATACATAGAAACCTGACAGAGCAATGAGGAATTTCCACTTATGGAGTAGCAAGTAAGTTATTGAGCAAGAAATACATAATGCAGACAAGCCAACAAGATTTGCAATTTTCTTGATTTTACAGTTTATTTAAGGACCACAAGATTCACAGCATTCATCTTTCAATACCTTTAAGGTGTCTAGAAGATAGAGTACTTCAATGTGGGTTATGCATCAAACAAGGCATGAGTCAACTATAACAAGACAAACAAATACCATACAAAAGCTCAAACAAGAGAAACAAAGGAAGGGTGGGAGGGGGCAACCATACAAAAAAAATGACAAGATAATAGGTAAATCAAGATTCATGACAACTTCAAATTTTTGGAGGAGACAAAAACAACAAAGCTGAAGTCTAGCTAAACTTCTTAAGCTGCTTTGAACTGTGCCAATTTGCAAATTGTCAGTAATTAAATAATATAAACAGAATTGACATTACTCATTGTGATCACTTTAATAACGGATACCAACATCGTCCAATTGATATGGAAATGAAGGAAACAAAGTACCTCAAAGTTGAAATGATAATTTGGAACCATATAAAGGAATGGAATGGCAATGGCAAACCTTTTTTATCTTTTCTTAAAGAAACTATGTGATTTATGCAACAAAAACTAGTAGGTGATAATCAGCCACCCAATATAGGAAAAACAGATTTGAAGGAAAACCCCAAGCATAATCCAACCTCTGCAAAAATAACTGATTTCAGTACCCACAAATTCAGAAGCTGAAGATAAGACCTAAATATGATTTGTAATAAACAAGCTGTAGTTGGGCATCACCACACACTATCAATCTGCCACCAAACTTCACTACTTGATGCTAAAACTGGAATGGTAAACGTTAAAAAAAGCATCCCAGAAAATCTATTATCAACAAAAACCTTCAGATTGACACTAAATCAAAGCTACATTTTGCTTATCCATTCCTATATGGCTCCAATTGTAAAAGAAGCCTTACATTTTCATCTTAATTCAGGTCAAAGCATTTACCACTCACATCAATCATACACATAAACATTAGAGATACATATGAATTGAGATTTTAAACAAAAATATGTACCATCAAAATCTTCATCATCAGTAATAGGAAAGTCAAGCCAAGTCTCTGGATGCATCGCTATATCCCTAGCGAATGCTACAACCTCCTCGGTGACACCGACAACACTACCAATCAAATCCTCATTGATAAAATCATTTTCCGATCCAATCTGCAGGAAATTCGACGCGATCTTCGTGATCTCCGATACAGTAGCATTACTCGACAGCTTCGAGATCCCAGACTTGAATTTCCCGCCAATCTCGGCAAAGTCGCTGCGAATTCCAGCAATCAAATCTTCATTGGATGCCTCCGGATCGGAAATCAGGCGAGGTTGGGAAATATCGGATGGTTCATCGGAGATCTGAGGAGAAGAGGAGGGAGAGGAAGAATCAGGTGGAGGAGCGAGGAAGGAAGCAACACCCCATAATTGGCGGGTTAAAGTTTTAGTAAGCTCGGAAAGGTCTTCCTTGACGCCCCGAGGTGTGGTGGCGGAGGTTGTGGATGACGGCGATGACGGTGACAGAGATTGTGGATTCGGAGGTGATTTTGAGTCGGTGAGATTGTCATCGTCATCATCAAGCTTGAGAGAGTTTGCAATGGACCTCGCCAGCCATGACATTTTTTCGTTTTTGAATTTTTTTTTGAAGTAAACACAAAATGACTTTGTAGTTGCAGAGAGAGTTTATCTGCAGTACCAATTAACAAGGAGATACCGACTGTTTTTATTTTATTTTATTAATTACATATATTTTTTAATTATATATTTTATTAAAATATCTTAATAAATCATATATTTTTTTAAAAATTGAATAAATTATAAGGTTAAAATAACAAGTAAATAATCAAATAATTATTTGTATATAATTAAAAAAATATAATATTTTTAAAATTATTACATTATTTTCAAAGCGTATTGACAAGTATTAATATTTTTTTATTTTTTTATTTGGTTAATTAACTTTCTTGATAATAAAAAAAAATTGCTTTAGAAATAAAAATGAATCAGAATATAAAAATTAGAAGAAAATTATTTTATAATATGTAAAAATAAAAAAAATTTATTATGATATTTTTTTTAGGTAAAAAAATTATATATTTATTAAATATAGCTTTTAGTATCACATTTTTATAAAATAAAAAATACTGACAACAATATTTCTATATATTAAAAGTAATAATAATAAAAGACTATATAAAAAATAAAAATTAAATTTTTCTACCTTATAAGAATTATTAATTTAAATGAAATAAATATATTTTAGTCAAGTTTAATAATAAAAAATGTAATATGAATGTCATAAATTAAAAGAAGAATGTCAATATCGTCTCTTTTAATTATTATTATTTTTTATTTACAAGAATATGTCAAGGTTTATTAATATATATTTTTTTATTTATTTTTATGTAACAAAATAAAATGGAATAATTATTAAAACAATATTAAGGTTCTATAATTGTAAAATTAAGAACTTGAGCAACAAAGATGTTTTGTCATTTGTAGCTCAATTAATGAAGAGTAATGAAAAGAAAAAATTATTACCTGAAACAAATTAATTTTATTAGTTTATCTCATATGGTTTATGAATGTGCATAAAATCAATAACATATCAATTAGATAAAAAAAAAAATTAACATTTTATTTGTTAATCTCATAGTGTATGAATGTGCATAAAATCTATAACATATCAATTAGATAAAAAAAATAATTTAACAATAGAGAGAAGAATTTAATATTGATGATATTTAAAATTTGATGTATGTGAACTAACTCAAATATATATATAATTCATTTTTTTCTCTTTTTTTTTTTCGCATTGAGGGGAATTAAATTTGAATTTATTGATCATGACATATATGTACTTATCACTAGACTATGCCTAGACGCACAATAAAAATAATAATAATAATAATATTACAATAAAATTCATTCATTTTTTATTTTTTGAGGCAACAATAAAAGAATAATAAAATTTATTATTAATTCTAATAATAGTACTTTTAAGATTGTGACTCAAAATCTTAATGAAATTTGAAAAAAAAAAAAAAGACATTTTCCTATTTTGTGTGTGAGAAATATTATTCAATTCAATAGATGATTATTTCATTTGTATAATAGAATTCTTATTTTAATGTTATTTCTAGTTGGGTGATGATTCTTATTGAATTGTGTGATAGTGAGTAACATTATAAATCAATGTTTTCAAATCTGATCCGATTTCAAACCGGTGAATGCAGAAGATTATGGGTTAAAGATTGAACCGAGGTTAAACTAGGATTGAATCGAAATTTAATTAAATATATAATAAATATTTATATAGCATATCATAATTAATATTACTTATTAAAAATATGATAAATAAAAATATATTAAGATGAAGTAAATAAATAAGGATATGAATTAGTATAAATTACAAGTAAATACTAATCGATAAATTTATTAAATAATATTTCAAATAAAAATAAATATGTTAATAATAATTATAATCTTTATATATATATATATATATATATATATATATATATATATATATATATATATATATATATATATATTATTAATTTTATAGATTTAAGCTTTATTAAATTTAATGGAAGTAATTTAAAAAAAAAGAGAGAAATTTATTTAAAAATTGAATTTCTTTAAATTTTATAGAAATATTTCAAAAATATATAAAAATTTGAAATTTGTATAAAACTCGTTTCGTTTAAACTTTTGAGTTTTAGGAAAATTTTGTCAATATATATATATATATAGTAATAAATATATTTTTTTAGGAAAAAAAAAAAAAGAAAACTTTTAATATTTTTAATGAATTTATTTAACATTTGTTTGTAAAATTTTTAATTTTTATATGACTTTTTGAAATTTTAAAATAGGTAAACTAACACTCCAATTGTTATATTTTAATAGTTTTTTTTCTTATTATATATATATATATATTAAAAAAATCCTACCAGCTAAGGAGAATAAAAAAAAGAGAGTTGTGTCTCTCAAGCGGCTCACACAGATCAAGAAATTGAAAAATGCTTTCAATGGCAGGTTCCACAGCACAGAAAATTATCTCCCAAAATCCACTTCTTTTCTAGTCGAAGCCATAATCCAAGTGAAGGGAAGGCTTAAGTTTATACTTTAACTTTAATTAAGGGCTCCGTGCTTTCAATTGACAAGCGCGCAAAACCTCACAGTCAGCCTTCTTTTTATGTCTATGTGGTTTTGATGATCCGGTTAATTCGAAAAAATGGGTCTGGATTGCCCGGTTCGTCAGGTGCCCGGCTTGTTCACAAGGTTTTTTCTTAGATCATGAGAATTTGATTTTCTGAAATAACACGAAACGGTCGAGGAATCAATTTTTGGTTTTTTCAGTGGGTCCGAGTTTGACAACCATATTATAAATAGGAGTATTATATGAGAAGTTTTTTAGCTCTTGTCCAATAGTTGAATTAGAGTTTTTACCCATTGATTGGGTGTGATACAAAATGAATGGATAGAGTGTCTTTATAATGATATTAAGATAATTTACGATTTAGTCTTTGAAGTTTGCCTAAATTAATGACTTGGTTCCTGCTATTTGAGAAATGAGCTTTTTAATCTCTGAAATTTTATTCCGTTACACTAAATAGTCATTCTGTTACTTTTTCTGTTAAAATGTTATGAAAAGTCTAGAATACCCCTAATTTGTAATTAAATTTTATATTTCAGCTACATTTCTTCAATCATTCATCATCACACACTATCTTTCTACAAATTAAACCTAAAATCAATCAATAAATCAAATTCAATAAATTAATCAAATTTAACAAATTAAACCTAAACAAAATCTTAGAAATCTAGCTTTGCCAACTATCCAGTTGAATTACACAACTCTACTTATAGAAATCCATAGTAGGAATTTGATAACTGTGCTCATGCAACAACTGGAAATTCAAATTAAACCTAAAATCAATCAATAAATCAAATTCAACAAATTAAACCTAAACAAAATCTTAGAAATCTGGCTTTGCCAACTATCCAGTTGAATTACACAACTCTACTTATAGAAATCCATAGTAGGAATTTGATAACTGTGCTCATGCAACAACTAAAAATTATAACTTCTCAAACCAGCCAACCCAAATGCAATATTTTACATAAAAAGCTAGAAAGCAAAATGACATCTTAGTAAAAGTAAAACACAGAGTGATAAGGATTATAATAGGAATCACATACTTTTTTGCCTGATAAACACCAAAATCAAATGAACCAGCACAACTTTTTTGACAATGAAGATTCAATTGCAAGGGCAATAAAAAGCACACCTATCTTCACAAAATGCTCAGCCAAACCTCACTTGTGTGAAGCCAAAATGAAGTCGTATAACCAAAGAGGACGGTGTCTTACCCATTAATAGGAACTGGGTCTTCGCTCCCTGTTCCAAAATCCGTTGGCCAGGAAGAGTGTGTTTGATGATGGTGAAAGAGACGACGTCGGAGAATAGGTGCCCATCATTGTTGATCGCTGCAAGCTCGATCCCGACTCTAATCTGGACAGCAACGTCACTCCACGTTGATAGCCCAGCCCAAGTACTCCGGTCGTCTCCAACATTGCCGATCGAGCACGAGATGTCTTGGTGGGTTTTAAAAAAAGAGAAAAGGATCGAGAGATCGAGAGAGAGAGACGATAATGGCGAAGGAGAGAGGTGAGTTTGTGAGTTTGTGATTGACTCAGTGAGGATTGAATCTATTTGGGTAGTGAAATGGAAAGTGGAGGAGGTAGAGAGATTTGGGGGGGAAAAAAAAAAAAAAGGAGGTAGAGAATGGTGAATGGAAAGGGAAAGGGTATTTTAGGTATTAGAATATATATATATCTATTATTATTTTTTATTTTTTTGACGGAAAATTGCTGAAAATATGGACGGAATGACTATTTAGTGTAACGGAATAAAACTTCAGGGACTAAAAAGCTCATTTCTCAAACAGCAGGGACCAAGTCATTAATTTAGGTAAATTTCAGGACGGAATGACTATTTAGTGTAACGGAATAAAATTTCAGGGACTAAAAAGCTCATTTCTCAAACAGCAGGGACCAAGTCATTAATTTAGGTAAATTTCAAGGACTAAATCGTAAATTACCCATGATATTATAATATTGTGAGAGGATTTGCAATTTTGTTCATTCAAGAAATTGTAATATGTTGATTTAGTAGATTATCCTTTCGAGAGACCGTGAATGTAGATTTATAGATCCATCTGTTAATAAAACTACTGTTGAAGCTATTTTGAGGGATGGTGCAAGTTGAGTAACAGCTGCCATGTTTGCTTCTCTTGTGAGCTTTGCAAGTCTAGAATGTATGGAGGCGGTGGTATTGCGAGATGCGTTATTATGGATTAAGCAACATAATTGGGTTGTTGCTCAAGTAGAGGTGGATTGCTTGCAGCTTGTCCATCGAGTCCATAAGGGAATATTTGGGTTTACTCAGCTTGATTATGTAGTTAGGGACATCAGTAGTTTGCTTACTCCTGGTATGGTCATTTCCCATGTATTTGCGAACTGCAAACCATGTTACCCACAATTTGGCAAAATTTGCTAGGTTAGATTCAAGACAAGCAATGTGTATTAATTCTCTCCCTGCTTATGCTCTTGATGCTCATTTTCATGATGTAACCATGAGTTCAATTTAATGCAAGTTAAGTTTTTTTCAAAAAAAAAAAAGATATTAAACCACGTAAAATTTATTTATGTTATTTTTTTCTTTTTTTATTATTTCGCTTATATAACTCTGATTTTCTTAACAATTACAATAAAAGAATAAAACAATTACATTGATATCTTTTACATAAATATCAACTATTTTAATATTAACCCAATCCCAAATTAATTAACTAATGTTCAAGGTTTCTTTTTCTTTTTTGACTTTGTTTATTTTAGTTTTAAAATTTTCAAATTGATAAATGTTGGTTTGAGTGAGTGGCTAATGTCCAACCCGCCTAACTCGGCTCACATACACCACTATCCCAGGGTGTAAGATTAAAAACTCGAATTCTACTCTAGCATCTCCTTGCCTTTAATTAAGGTTTTTGATATATCAATTATATTTTGAGTTATATTTGTATATTTAGTTATTTACATAATATTTGTATTTTTTTAAGAATACTAGTTTTTATTTACTATGTTATTTAATATATTAAACAAAATTTTATTTGATTATCTATTAAAATAATATAGTTTTTGTAAAGAAAAAATGAAAAAGAATTTAATGGGGGAGGAACTAACTAAAAGAGATAATTAACATGATATACAAGTTGCAAAAATTATATATTAAGCACAAAATCACATAATTTAAATTGTAAAAATATTATACTATGCATATATATAATCTAATTGTAAATGTATATATCATTTGACAACAGATTGTGGATGAAAAAAAAAAACTCCTCCCCTTATTAAATATAAATAATAACAAAGAAATTAAGAAAACATACAAAGAGAATAATTTTAAAATTTTATTAATTAATTTCACTAATTAATTAAATGTCCAACAATAGCCCATCTAATTTCTTAGAAGAAGAAGAACCATTCCTACTACTAGAAACACTCCATTGATCAGATGAAAAACCACCACCAGCAACAGCAGCAGCAGCAGATGAAGAAGAAGAAGAAGATAATGAAATCCCATTTCCACATTTAGCAACAGCTCTCATATTTTCAATCAATTCTTGAGTTTGATTTTCTTGTGAGAGTATTTGCAAAAGCTGTTCTGGACTAATCGCAAGCTTCACTTTCCAAAACCCGTTATTAGTACAATTATTATAATACCTGGTGCTAGAGAAGGCTTCAGTGTAAGATCTCTTTAACACTCCTTGATAATCAAAAGACATTCTATAAGGAGTAATTAGTGTTGATGTGGGTATGCTCTTTGATCTCACATGCCCTTCTCTCACTATTTGGCCACCAATTTTTGTGTTCTTCAGTGGAAGCAAATAATAGGAATTTCCTGCTATTAGATCTTCATTTGTAGACAGAGGTCTCCAGAATAGATCATGGCTTGGAAATATTGCATGCCCTGGAAACTCATTTGTTATGCAACCTGCTGTTATTGGCCCTGAAAATTCCATGATTCCACCGTTGGAGGCTATTATTTTGATTACGCCACCGCCGAAACCACCACCCTCTCCTCCTA
>CATKHJ010599535.1:0-43349 GCA_949750685.1 Vernicia montana
AGAGAGAGAGAGAGAGAGAGAGAGAGAGAGAGAGAGAGAGAGAGAGAGAGAGAGAGAGAGAGAGAGAGACAGAGTGACAGAAGGAGAGAGGAGAGAAAGAGCAGAAGACTTCTGCTGCCCATTCGCTGCAGTCTGATTACTAGAACCGTACACGCGCCACACCAGCAGGAAGGGGAGACATTGAGTTGTCCATCGATACGAAACTTGTTGCCAGCAGACGCTAGATGCCACCACACTCGCCGCCCAATCGGCTGGCCGGCATGAACTTTCGAGCTCATTTTCGGCAACTTTTCAATCTCTTTTTCTGGCGATTCTGGTACAGTTGAACTCCTCATCTTCCCAACTTTCATTTGATATCTCTTTGGTGAATTATTGACTGATCTGAAAATTTATCCAGAATCTGGTGACGCGTGGCTGCCAGAGTAATTTTCTGGCAAACCTCCGATAAGCGACGGAATCGACCAGTACTTCTGGATTCACCATTCCGAGATGAGTTTATTGGTATCCATTTCACCATAATTCGTTACCGATGTAATTTTCTAGCGAAACTCTGATAAGTGACGATCGACCTTCCGAATTCGTTTCAGATGATTATTTTGATTTTAGAATGTGATAGTTTATATAATTGAGTAATATATTATATTAGTAATGATTTTTAATGTAAGATTTATTAAATTAATTAGTCTTGATCTAAAGAAACCCTAAGTATAGGAACCTAAAAACACAGTTAATAATTAAATTGAGGATTTTATTATAGGCTAGTGAACCGAAATTGTGGAATCTTATTCAGACTGAGGTGATTGATATTGATTGGAGAAATTAGCATAGAGAGGTGAGTTATGAAATATATCGGTACATGGTAATCCACTATAAAATTGTTTATTGCATTTCCTATTGATTTAATTATTCTAATGACTCATATTGCTTATTGATTATTATTGATATTATCATTATTGATATTGACCATTAAATCCTTATTGTTCTATTCAACTACATTGATTTATTGATAATAAACTTTTATTGACCTGATATTATTGATTATTGAAAGACCACTTGGGTTTATATATATTGTTATTGTTCCTACCGAGCTATTGACTGAACCATAAACCATAATTGTGACAGAACGCCTAATCTAATGGAAAATAATCCATTAGGCCGTGTGCACCGGTGACTCAACTTATAAAATCTAATTTATTAGTGTCCTACTTAGAGAGGACTATGTATTTCAGGCATATGCTCGGCCAAGCATGTGTTAAAGGGAGAAGTTACTACCCTTATTTATTATTATGGATTAATATTGATTGATTGATATTGTTCTTTCTTAATTTGGTGCCATTCTTCGAGGCACGTATATGTTATTGTTTTAACCCGTTGTATTGTTATATGATATATTCTTTCTTGCAGCCCCTAGGTATTAGTATGTTTCATAATTTATTGAGTTGAAAAGACTAGAATACAATGGGTTAAAACACAATGGCTCACCCCTCTTCATTGTGGTTTTTCAGGTGCTAGAGTAGAAGAGACTAGAAATAGAGAAGATTTAGCTTCTTTTTTTTCTTTCCTCTACAAAAAGCTATCTTTGAGGTAAAAATTTTAAACTACTTTATTATGTGTTGTTTATTACTCCAGACACTCTATAGTATATGAATGGACTTAGACAGTAATTACCTTTTGTTTAATTAAGACATATTGGAATTGTATTATAAATGGAGTAATTGGACTAATATATGATTAAATGTATGCATAGTATTGAAAATGTTATTTAAATTGATTCGAGGAATTTTATTCTAACTATTGGGTTCTACGGGTGTATGGTAATCTTAAACTTACCCTTGCCCTAGGACCGTAACACCATCGGAGTCGGGGTCTGACAAAGGTGGTATCAGAGCATAGATTTGAAACTATAGAAAGTATTGTAAGCTCTATAACCTAAGAGTATAAAGGACTAGGGAAACTACGGAATATAGGATTCCATCACGTCATTATTTTGTTTTTTTTTTTTATATAGATTTGCGTATATCGTTATGTTATGAATCTAAGTTTATCTTGTTTCTTTTATCAGCATATAGAGATGCCTCCGCGACGTGGCCGAGGTCGAGGCTGAGGTCGTGGACGAGATTGTCCTAGAAGGGTTATTCCTCCTAAAGAAGATTCTGTTAGCCGAGCGGGGGATAATGCAGTTCCTCCACCTACACCTCTAGTTGATGCAACTGCAGTGGCACAAAGATTAGACCAACTCCAAAGAAATTATAAGATGTTAGTTGAGTTAGTTACTTAGTAGAGGCAGCAACTTGTTCTTGTTACTCCAGTTGTTCCTCCTCCAATGGCTCCATCTCAGCCACAAGATGTACAACCGGTAGAGGAAATCAGTTATGAAAAGTTCTTAAAGTTAAAGCCTTAAGAGTACAAGGGTGATATGGATCCTATAGATTTCCTTGAAGAAATGGAAGATAAGGCACAAATTATAAGGATTTTGGATAGAAGAGCAGTGGAATTTGCTGGTTACTTAATGAAGGAAGATGCAAAAGTATGGTTTAAAAGGAGCATAGATGGAATACTTAAGGATAATGGAGAGATTACTTGAGAACAATTTAAAGAAAGGTAGTGAATGAGTTCTTACCGGAAAGTGTAAGGGAGGCCAGAACATTGGAATTTGAAAGACTAGCAGAGACTCTAGACATTACTGTCTTAGATTATGCTAAGAAGTTTAGTCGATTGAGTAAATATGCTCCAGCTCTTGTACCTAATAAAGCTACTAGAATTCAGCATTTTCGGAGAAGATTGATTGCACCTTTGTTTAAGATTATAGATACCCATGAATTTGATTCTTACTCCAAGGTCGTCGACAAAGCAAGAGTAATTGAGAATAGGGAAATGGAGGTAAAGGCAATACAAGAACAAAAGAAGAAAGCAAGAGTTGGTAGTTCCTCTAAGTAAGGTAGAGATGATAGTGGGATAAAGAGCATGGATTATCCTTACAGTCTGTAATACCCCAAGTTCATATGTACTTTAGTTTTATCATGTGAATGAGCTACTAGATGAATATCTGATATTTTTTTGAGCTATGAGTTATATGATAAGTGTTTGATGATGGTTATGTGGTGTTATAATTGATATAAGTCTATTGGCATGACTTTATGAGTTTATGTGGAGAATTTAAGGAGAATTCATTAAAGTGGAGCTGCAAGGCTTAAGTCGCGCCCACGAAAAGAAAGTCATGACCGCAACTGAGGATTGAAACCCCGAAGCTGAAAGAGAAGCCGACCGCGAACCTCTCTGCCTGATTTTGGGAAATTGGCTAAAGGAGAATTCCGCTCGCGACCTGTGTGTAGCGACCGCAATATCAGAAGGAACAGTCACATGAACAATAGCATGTAGTGCCCGTGAGACTCATGTTGCGACTGCAATTTAGGAATCGTGACCGCGACATGCCAGTCGCGACCGTGACTTACATCGAGGGCAGAGTCTGGAAATCGGCTTTAAATAGAAAATTAGAGCCCCATTTCATTTTCACTCGAGATTTCAGAGCTAAAAACCCTTTTTCTCTCAAAGAATCACTCACCCACTCACATTAAATGCTAAGAGACTTCATTAATTGCTCCATCCAAAAGATCTTGGGTTACAATCAATCAACCTTTCTTCCTTTCTTGAAGCATCTATTGAAGAGGTGAGTTAGGGTTTTGTTTCCTTTGAGTTTCTTCTTCTCCATTGTTATAATCTATGTTTGGGGAAGGGAATAGAGTTAGAAATCATGAGATTAGCATGAGTATGGTGATTTTAAGAGCATGAATTATGTATATTGATAATTTGCATGTGCTATGTGTTTAGTTCCTCCTAGAAGATTTGATGATCATAAGGAGCTTGATGAATTGAGGTGATTGAGGAGTTTCTAAGAGATATTAGAGCATTCTTTTTGTTTAAGGTGAGTAAAAAATATACTACTATTCTTGTATTTGACTCCTAAGGCAAATTGCCTAATTTCTTTTACAAGCTACCATGAGTATGAGTATATGAGAATTGTTTATTGAATCCTAATTTTTCATTAAACTTTACAAGTTCTTAATTAGCCATTTACTAATTATTATCTTTTATTTGTTTATGAGCATTAGAATTGTTATTGAACCATATGAGTTATTAATTAGCCATTTGCTAATTAGTATTATCCATGAGAACCTAAGTTATTCTATCTATATATGATAATCTTAATGGTGTAGAAATCCCCTACTAATGTGGGTTAATCATTAGACTTTGTGCACATTATAACCCGGTGGATAGGGTATAATATCCTACCCCTATCTAGGAAGGGTAAATTATCCTAGACGTGAAATCTGATTTATTTCATGTATTACGAGCAAGAGTATGTTAATTATACATATTCTCTTATTACAAAAGATATGCCCAATCGACCTTTATTCTTTATTACGAGGGCAATATGCTAACAAAATACCTATATTCCTAATATATTACGAGCTTGATTTCTGTATCCATCTATGTACGAGTTATGATTTCTTTCAGGAGCTATATACATGATTATTCTTATATATTACGAGTTATTGATTATTACGAGTTATATGAGCCTCATTTGTTATATTGTAAGTTATTTAACAAGTTATGAGCCCTACCATCCTTGTGAGCTAACCTTGAATTACATAGCCTCACAAGTATGGTAATATATTCTTTACTCACTTCTTTATCTCATTAGTGATTCCATTTTTCAGGAGATTAAGAAGTTTATCAGCTCAGTTCTTTAGGCATTTTCCTCCCTAAAGAACCTATTGATCAATGTAATTTCTCCATTAATTATATGTATTTGAGATATTGTAGTTGCTCTATGTGTGTAAAAGAGAGCTATTCTTTTGGCTTTAATGGCGATTGTGGTTGATTACATTTTAATATATGAGAATTATGAACTTATGAGATTACGAATAAGTGTATTTATGAGTATATGATATGATGTGATGTATGAGATTATAAGTATATGTGTATGAGTTCAGGTTTTGATCTTGGGATAGGTGTATGTGTTAGTAGCTATGTTTCCATGAGATTATATGTATAGATGGGTTCTACGGATTTTCGGTGGCCTTACGCTATCCATGCCCTAGGACCATCACAGTTGCGAAGTTGGGCTGTGACAAAGTTGGTATCAGAGCATAAGGTTAAGTTTAGTATAGACTATAGAAGAGTTATAGAGTATGTGAACACCATGGAGCATAGGAGAATTTCCTCATGTCTATTTGAGTCATCGTTATGTGTAAATCTGCGTTACTGCTATGTGTTGAATTTTGTTATGTGTTTGTCTTATAGATGTTGCCTAGAAGAGCAAGAGGAAGAGGAAGAGGAAGAGGTAGACCGAGGCGAATTCCTCTTGGGAATATGAGAGCTCTGAATGTGGCTTCAAATGCCGCTTCCATTCATGAAGAACCATTTGAACTACCTAGATCTAGATGCCGGGTACAAGCGGAGGAAGTTCATGTTCCTTTAAGAACTGATGATGACTTGAGGCGTGAGAATGAGGAGCTCCACTGAGAATTGTTGGAGTTGAGATGACTAAGACAACAAGATGTCAATGTAGTACCATCGCCTCCTCCACTGGTACAAGAGAGAATGCCACCTCCACCGGCTCTTGTGAATGCTCCTATTCCTAAGCATGTGGCTAGGAGAGTGATAGATGATGGTGGGATGAGCATGTATAGCTTTCTGAAGATGGGACTTCCAGAATTCCATGGGGAGGATGGAGAAGAAACTCATGGATTTCTTGAAGTCGTTGAGAAGGTAGTAAGGCGACTGCCTCGTTCTGATGCTAGAGCAATTAAGTTAGTGGGACTCTTGTTGAAAGATGATGCTTGGACGTGGTTCCAAAATAATATGGAAAATTGGCTCTATGATGAAATTCCTCCAGCATGGGAACAATTCAAGCAAGAGATGATAGATGAATTCTTGGGGGAAGGAGAAAGAGAAAATCGGATAGCTCAATTTGAGCAATTGAAGTAACAAGGCATGACCGTATCCGAGTATGCCAAGGAATTTAACCGGTTGAGTAAGTATGCTCATGATGTAGTTCCTACAGAAGCCGCAAAGATCAGAAGGTTCCGAAGAGGATTGATTGCACCATTGCACAATGCTCTTTGTGCTATTGAGTTTGCTTCCTTATCCAAGTTGGTTGACAAGGCAAAGAAAATAGAGACTAAGAGTAAGGAGGATAGAGCTGAGAGAGATCAGAGGAACAAGAACAAACCTAAGGGCTTTGGAGTAGTTTCCATGTGAAAACAGTTAAGTCTGCTACTTCCATTATGATTCAGAGCCACAGGGGAGGTAGTCAGAGTATGGGACAGTCTAGAGGAGTATCAGTGGCTTCTGCTCCAATCACCAATTCTGTATCCAAACAGGAGCAGCAGAGTTACAGTCGACCTACTTGTGCTACTTGTGGGCGAAGACATGATTGGGTATGTTGGACAGCGGCAGGAACATGTTACAAATGTGGTCAGGCAGGGCATTTTATCAAGGGTTGTCCATTGTGGGGAGACAGTCAGAGTACACCTGCTACTTCTCAGCCTACAGTGCAGATGGCTAGACCTGACACTAGGAGTTCAGGAGGTAGAGGTAGAGGGCAAGGCCAAGCACCCAGTACCAGTCAAGCTCTAGAGGAAAGAGGTAGAGGCAGAGTATTTGCCCTTAACCAGCAGGAGGCTTGTTCTTCCAATACTATAGTGACAGGTATTCTCCTTATACAAGATGTGCAAGTTAGAGTTCTGTATGATTCGGGTGCTACCCATTCTTTTATTTCGCCATGCTTTGCTAAGAGAGTAGGGAAGGGTAGAGAACTGATGAGTAACCCCTTAGAAGTGTCCACTCCTTTAGGGGAAACAATAGAGGTGAAACATGTGTACCCTTCATGCATGGTTGAGATCGATGGGAGGAAGCTTCCATACGAGCTGATTGAGTTGGAGGTACTAGAGTTTGATGTGATTCTTGGTATGGATTGGTTGTCCAAGCACCATGCTCATATAGACTGCCATGAGAAAAAGATAGAGTTCAAACCATGAGATGAGAATGAGTTTGTGTTTCAAGGGGATATAAATGAAATACCTTCCAACTTGATTTTGGCCATTGGGGCGAGAAGACTTCTAAAGAAGAGGTGTCAAGGGTGTTTGGCGCATGTGGTTAATACGAGGGAGACTCTTAATGAGGTACAACTAATACCGATAGTTAGTGAGTTTCCGGATGTATTTCCAGAAGAGCTACTAGAGTTGCCACCAGAAAGGGAGATTGAGTTCAATATCGAACTTCTTTCTAGTACATAGCCAATATCTATTCCTCCTTACAGAATGGCACTTATGGAGTTGAAGGAATTAAAAGTTGTGAACCCTTAATTTTACACCTTCAATATATGGTTGAACCTGAAGAACCTTTGTCGGAAGTGCGGTGGTCAAAAGAAGCAAGAAAGATTGAAAACGGGCTCGAGAACTGATAACGCCTCTATGGGTCCTGCAGGATGCACCTGCGGTACCGCAGAGAACACCTGCAGTTGCCGTAGGATGCTCTTGCGGTACCGCAAAGGTGGTTTGCGGCAACATTTGGCTTCCGTAGGGAGCCTCTGCGGTACCGCAGGGTCCCTGTGTGGCAGCGACCCTGGAATTCGAATTCCCACATTGGAAAATGGGAAAAACAGTCCCCTACCCCTCCTACTATATCTTCAGACCCTCCAAGTCAATTTTCTTCACACCTTGACTTGCTTGATCAACCAGTAATCTCAAAGCAAGCCTCAAAAGCTCTTTTAGCTTGTTCCATAAAAAAGGAACGAGCCTCTTAGTTCTAAAGTTTGTTCTTTTATTTTTTATTCTCTTTGCTCTTTGCTCCTTGCTTTGCAAAGCGTGTGTAAGTCTTCTGTTCAAAGTCCGAGTTTCGCCTCAAGCGGAGAGAAGGTGAAATTAAGATCTGGAAAGCAGCTCCGTCTGTTCGTCCCCAAGCTTTATAGGCGTAAGGTAAGTCTCAATCTCTTTATTTTTCCATTTTTCTTTATTATTTGCTTTTATTTATTTATTCGCTTTTATTATTTGCTTTTATTATTGCTTTATTCTCCCTTTTTGGGATTCTTTTCTTCCCTTTGGGCTCCTTGCCTAATTCTTGCTCTTCTACGCCATCACTCTCTAATTAATTGAAGGTGATTTACTTATGATAGTTAATTAAAATTCGATCTAGTTAACTCAACTTAGTAAATTAATTAAAATTAATTAATCAATCAATCAATCCTCTCTAATTCAATCAATCGAAATATGATAAAAGGCTAAGACTAAACTAACCTCTTTGCAAAAAGGAAGAACTGCGTGGGTTCTGATTCCTATTCAAAGGGATACGCAGGCATGCTTGGTCCAAGCATCGAATCCAATTAAAATCAACTAACTCCTCCCCCCTATCACCTTCTTCACTTAGTTAGGGTTTTCTTCTTAATTGTTATTTTTCTTTTTGATTTAGTTTGGGGAATGTGACTTCCCTAGAACTCATAAAGGCTAGAGGAAGTATCCCCTGATTTGGTTTCATTGTACCCTATAAGTTACTTATTTCATTTATTTTCCTTTATTTTTGTGTTTTATATTTGGAATGAATGAATGATCATGCATATCTTCATTGTTCATGCATTATACTTATTCATGAAATTAATTTTAAGCTGTTTTGTATTAAACTTACCAAACTAAACTTTATTTTTAAAATAAACTAAAAACTTAGTCCCCCGAATCCTCTTTGGTAAAATCAAGGGCTAGTGTACTTTTCCTTTGGAATAAATACTTAGAGTCACTTAATTGGGTTTTTCCCTTAACTTTTCCTAAATAAAATAAAATTAAGGTGGCGACTCAAAAATCTCTTTTCAAAAATCAATTTATTTGAGCTCGGGGGCTCCATCGTGAATTCTTTCCTAATGAGCATTTCAATTCCTTTAGCGGATCGGAACGGTGCTCAGGCGAGGCCTCACAGTTGGCGACTCCACTGGGGAATCACCTTCTTTTTAATAAAAGAAAAACAAGAGGACTAATAATAGGTTTAAATTAAAGTTTGGCACTTTTAATGCAAAAATAGCTTTTATGCATCACTTACATAGGCTCCTTGCCTTTCAACCTAGTTCTTTAGGAAGACAATGGATAGTGAGTAACATCGAGTGGGCAACTTTCCTTAGGTCTGCTTGCCGATAGTGAAATCATCCACCCCGCAATGAATCCTTTGATCCTTTCAAAGGTGTAACGAGCATGCACGTATTGTTGGACCCACGCGAGGCTTCCTGACTCACATGTGGTTAGGTATATCACTGCTCTAGTGTGATGGGTACCCAATTCCAAGCGACCCCTTACCTTCATCATGTAATGAACATAAAGCTGACCTTAGGTTGCATATACCATAATTGAAGCCTTGTATAGTTGCATTTTCATGAAATGACTTTTCATTCATGCATCCATGCATACATTAATTGGACCAAGAACCTTAAACCAAGTGTAGTGTCCATCATGCCTATACCATCCTACCCCAAATAGTCTTCCCCTCCATTTTGACTTGCTGTGATCCTCCACTTACCCATCTACCTTTGTTTGGTTATAAGGTAAAAATGGCCGGTCTAGATGGAAATATACTAAGGGACCCGAATGTTGATGATCCAAATGATCCCAATAAAGCAAATCAACTGAACACACTCTTAGCCACCCTCATCCTCAAGCAAGAAGAGAATTTCCAAGTGATGCGAGCTGAGTTCAAAGAGCAGAGACAATCTATTCTGGAAGAAGTGCAAGCCATGATTAGTCGAGCTAGCCCTAACTCAAATAACCTAAGCCCAGCTCTGAACCAAACTACCTTAAACCTGAATCAAGTTGCTTCAACCCGAGCCCACACCAATATTGCCTCTACCTCCAGGCCTGTAATTGACCTCACTGATAAAGGCAAGGTTGTAGTAGCTAGTGTCCCTCAGGCCATGGAGACCCCAAATATCACCATTCACTCTGCTACTTCCTGTCCTTCAAATCTTTTTCAAGGAAAGAAAGCTTTCTCCCATCCTAATCTCAAACCCTTCATGGAAAAGTTTGAAGCCATGGAGAGGACCCTAAAAAATATCAAGAGGCATGATGATGTGATTGATGTTAGCTCATTGACCCTTTTTCCCAATGCTAGGGTTCCACCCAAGTTTAAAATGCCAAACCTAGACAAGTTCAATGGAACCACCTGCCCTAAGACCCACTTGAAAATGTATGTAGGAGCAATAAATCCTTTGGGGGTGAACAATGAGCTCCTTGCTCAACTCTTCCAACAATCATTGATTGGGGCTGCAATGAGATGGTTTGTAGACCTAGACATGAACTAGAAGCAAACTTGGGATGACATTTGCAATGCTTTCGTCAAGCAATACCACTACAACATAGAGGTCGATGTCACAAGGAGGGATCTAGAGACTACCAAGCAATACCAAAAGGAGTCCTTCTCCTCGTTGCTTACGAGGTGGAGGGCTAATGCCACTCAAATGATGAATTGCCCTACTAAACAAGAGTAGATTGACATTATTGTCAAGAACCTTCTTCCTGTTTACTAAAATCATCTCCTCACCCAATACCTCCTAGACTTTAAAGCCTTAATTGCCACCGCATCTAAAATAGAAGACCTGATTCAAAGTGGCCAAATCAAAGAACCTTCCAATCCAAGATACAAAAAGAGTACACCCTACCAATCCAATGTTACCTCCCCAATAAATCAGAAAGGGGGGGAGGTATCTTCCATTTCTAACCACCAACCACTGAAATTGGAAAGAAGGACCTTCACAGATTTGGGGGTGCCATTGGTAGTGGTTTACAAAAAGGCCTTAGAAGCAAAAATGGTGAAACCTTTGGAACCAAGAAATCCTCCTGATCCCTTACCCAGGAATTACAACCCCAATGAATATTGTGAATATCATCAAGGGGCAGGGTGCAAAACGAATGCTTGCAATGTTCTGAAGCATAGAATTCAAGACCTTATTGATGGTGGTGATATAATCCCTCCAAAGACCAAACCCAACATCTCCACCAATCCTCTCCCTAATCACCAGATCAATCTTATCGCCTCTTCTGAGCTAAAAGTGGATCATGTCTCCTTGATTCGATACATTTCAGATTTCTGCTGCGTGCTTGATTTGAGCAATCTTGTTGAGGAAATTGATATTATAACCACGAGTGGAGAATCCTCCAACCACCTGTCCCTCAAGTCAATCAGTCTCTTGTTAAGTCCATCCCATCCCCCATAGAAAAAATGAGAAGCAGTCTTGAACCCGAAGAAGACCCCATCTTGAAGCAGCTCAAAAAGACTCAGGCAAATATTTCTATTTGGAGACTCATCCCATCATCATACCCTCACCGCCAAGCTCTTTGCAAGGCGTTGAATCAGTGTCAAGTTCCAATAGACATCACACCTGAAACATTGGTAGCTTCCCTCACCAACACTACCAAAGACGCAACCATTTCCTTCAATGACAATGACCTACCAAAAGGAGAGCATAGCCATAACCATACCCTGTACATAACAGTGATGACTCGAGGAAAGACTATTCCTATGGTACTGATTGAAAATGGATCATCTTTGAATGTTTGCCTTTGAAAGTAGCAAGTTGTTTGGGATTGGGGCCTCAGATTTTACACCTTCTGATCAGATTGTAAGGGCCTATGACAATACCAAGAGAGAAGTATTAGGAGTGGCTACTCTAGATGTCACCATCGTACCTATCACTTCTCCTATCCCATTCTAAGTTATTGATGTACCTACATGTTTTAACCTCCTCCTTGGAAGACCATGGATACATCAAACTAAAGCTATCCCCTCCTCACTTCATCAAAAGTTTAAGTTCCCATATGGAACTTTAGTTGTTACTATTAAAGGGGATATGTATGGGAAAAATGAGGTCCCGAGCCCTATGGCCATCCTGGAAATTCAACCTGAGCTATCCTCCTTACCATTATCTGGTTTCTCTTTTGACACAGTGCAGTTTATAGAGGAAGAGGGAGGTAAATAGTTCATTTCTTTTGGCTTTGATCCTTATGGTAATATTGATGTGGCTAATATGTTAAAGAACATGAATTATTTCTCTGGATTAGGTCTGGGTAGAAAACAATAAGGAGTGGATAAGTTCAAAGAATATCCTGTGGCCAACCCACCTTTTGGTCTTGGGTATAAGCCCACCTAAGAATATTTAGCTGAGATGGAAGTGAGAACTAAAGAAAGGGTTGCAGCCTAAAAAAGAGGTGAGTCATATGATTGGCAAATGCGCCCCTATTTCAAAACTTTGAATGGGTATTTTGTAAAAGAAAGTGAAGATTTTCCTTACTGTGGCTTTCCTGAACCATGGCTATGCCCCATCACCAAGAAACTAATCCCTGGGTTTGAAATTTTCTTTGATGTCAGGCTTCCCCTAGAAGATTGTGAACCAATTTTCATGTTGGAACAGGATTGGGAAGAGCATATGGAGGCTACTCTTTTTGAGCAAGTCTTCATAATGGGAGCTGAAGAAATAATAGATCCAACCAAGCTGATCCAAGCAACCCAAACCCAATTTAGCAACTGGTACTATAAGAAGCAAGAGGGTGGCCAGTCAGAGTCTAAGTCCAAGCTAGAGTCAGAGCTAGAGTGTAAGCCAAAGTCCAAGCCTGAGTCTGAGTCTGAGTCTGATTCCAAGTCAAAGTCTGAGTCTGAGTCTGTCAGTTCTTCTTCCTCTTTTGAGTCTGTAGTCGACCATGTCGGTCCTTCTTTCAATTTTGATGTAACTTTGGACAATGGCTCTTTCATTTATAATAAAAGCTCGAGTTTTTCTCTTACGATCCTTTGTTACCTGTTTCTTTTCCTGTTTCTTGCCTTAAATCTAAATTGAATGAAACATCATCAGAAAATGAAATAAAAAATGATAATGGCAAAGAACCAGTAAATTGTGGCACTGATGAAACACCCAAAACTACATTCATTTCATCATCATGTTATAACAGGGATAGTTCTTCCAAACTGATCCAAGAATTCATGGACTGCTTCGCATGGGCACCAAAAGATATGACTGGTCTGGATCCAAACATAGCAGTACACAAGATTCCCACTTTTGAGCATATAAAACCTGTCAAGCAGAAATTGCGAAGATTGAAGCCAGAATGATCACTGAAAATTAAAGAGGAAATCACCAAGCAGTTAGACAATGGTTTCATTGAGCCAATCACTTATCCTTCTTGGTTGGCAAACATCGTACCAGTTCCGAAGAAAGATGGGAAAGTAAGAATGTGTGTGGATTATCGAGATTTGAACAAGGCTTGCCCAAGGATGATTTCCCACTACCTCATATTGACATGTTGGTTGACTGCATGGCAGGCTCTGAAGTAGTCTCTTTGACTGACCTGTATGCAGGATATAACCAAATCCAAGTTTATCCCCCTGATAAGGAAAAAACTTCTTTTGTGATGGAATGGGGTACATACTGTTACCGGGTTATGCCTTTTGGGTTGAAAAACGCAGGGGCAACTTACCAAAGAATGGCCACAACCATTTTCCATGACATGATGCATAAAGATGTCGAGGTGTACGTAGATGACATGGTTATAAAATCTGAAACTGCTGAAGGGCACTTAGAAGCATTAAGGTGATTCTTCCTTAGACTTCGCCAATATAATCTAAAACTGAATGCAACTAAGTGTATATTTGGTGCATCATTAGGAGTATTCCTTGGATACATAGTTAGTAAAAAGGGAATAGAAGTAGACCCTGCAAAGTCAAAAGCCATTATAGAAATGCCAGCTCTAAAGATAGAGAAAGAAATCAGAGGTTTTCTTGGGCGATTGCAGTACAATAGTCGTTTCATTGCTCAATTGGCTGATGTATGTGGTCCTATTTTCAAGCTACTTAAGAAATGAGCCTTTAAACAGTGGAATGAAGACTGTCAGAAAGCTTTTGAGAAGATAAAAGAATACTTGTTGAATCCTCCTATCGTCCAACCACCAAAGCCAGGGAAATCACTGCTTTAATACCTTTATGTCACTCAAGAAGCTATAGGGGCAATGCTTGCTCAAAATGCTCCTAACTCCTACAAGGAAAATTCCATCTACTACCTAAGCAAGCGGATGCTTACTCACGAGCTCAAATACAATCAAAATTGAAAAGTTATGCCTTGCCTTGGTGTGGGTGTGTCATAAGCTTTAGCATTACTTAAGTTCCTATACAACTCATGTCCTTGCTGACAAGTGCCCCTTGAAATTCCTTATGGAAAGCTGGTTCTTAACAGTAAGATGGCTCGATAGATGGTTGTCCTTGCAGCTTATGACCTGAAGTATATCGCCAGAAGGCTATAAAAGGAAGCGCAATAGCGGATCAGTTAGTAGCAGCCCCTGTAAATGGTGAATGGTCATAACCAAAATTCCCTGATGAAGACATCTTGCAAATTGAACCAGAGGTTTGGAGGTTATTCTTTGATGGTGCATCCAATAGCAAGGGTTATGGTGTTGGAATAGTACTTGTTACTCTAGGAGGTGAGCATTTATCCATGGCTGACAAATTGGCATTCGAAGTAACAAACAATGAGGCTGAATATGAAGTGTGCATAGCAGGGTTAGAAGTGGCAGTGAACCTAAAGATTACCCACTTAGAAGTGTTTGGAGACTCAAATCTGATTGTATCCTAGGCCCTTGGCAAATGAAAATAAGAGAAGAGCGTTTGGTTCCTTACCATCAATGCTTGGATGATCTGGCATAAAATTTCCGTGAACTTTCATTCCATTACTTACCTCAGGCTAAAAACCAATTCTCAGATGCTTTAGCTACTCTTGCATCAATGCTTGACATGACAGATGGGTACATAGTCAGGCCAGTGGTGATTGAAGTGAAAGAGCAACCTGGGTATTATACTCCTTGTATGCATATCCATATAGTTGATAAGAAGCCATGCTTTTTGGACATTTTCAACTACATCAGAAATGAGGAGTATCCGGAGGGTGCCACCAAGTCAGAAAGGAGGACTCTAAGGCAACTGGCCAATGATTTTATCCCTAATGGTGATGTCTTGTACAAACGGACCTAGGATAACATACATCTTAGGTGTGTGACTGAGGAAGAGGCTCAACAGATCATGGAATGAGTCCATGGGGGTGAAAAAGGCCCACACATGAATGGAATTGCCTTAGCACGGAAGATCATGAACTTGGGTTATTTTTGGCTAACCATGAATGAAGACTGTGTAAGATTTGCGCAGAGGTTCCATAAATGTCAGATATATGCCAAACTTCAAAAGTAACCTCCGGTTCCCTTGAACCCAATTGCAACTCCTTGGCCTTTTGCAACATGGGGTATTGATGTCATTGGAAGGATAAGTCCCAAATCCTCTGGAGGGTATGAGTACATCTTAGTGGCTATAGACTACTTCTCAAAGTGGGTTAAAGTGTCTCCTTATCAGGTGTTAGATTCTAAAAGAGTATCCCACTTTATCCAAACTAACATACTTTGTTAGTTTGGTGTTCCTTTTGAGATCATTACAGATAATCGATCACACCTTCAAAAAGAAGTAATCCACTTGTTGAAGAAGGAAAAGATACAACATCACAGGTCTTCTCCCTACCGCCTACAAACCAATGGCATTGTTGAAGCAGCAAATAAGACAATCAAGTCCCTTCTGCAGAAAATGACTGACAATCACAAGAATTAGCATTAACAACTACCATTTGCCTTATGGGGATACCGAACCTCTGTCCGTACCCCAACAGGTGAAACTCCTTATGCACTAGTATATGGAATGGAAGTTGTTTTGCCGATAGAAGTTGAAATCAGATCAGCCAGAGTCATGAGAGAAAGTCAGTTAGAAGAAGCAGAATGGATAAAAGGCTCTCATGATTAGCTCAATGCCATTGATGAAAAGAGGATGGATGCCTTGTATCGGATTCAGGGTTATCAATAGAAGTTAGCAAGGCACTTCAACAAGAAAGTCATAAATAAAGGATTACAAGAAGGAAATTTGGTGCTAAAGGAAATTCGTGCCCCAATGCATGATCCCAGAGGAAAATTTTGACCTAATTGGGCTGGGCCATATGTGCTTAAACGAATCATGTCAGGTGGGGGTGCTATTCTCATGGATTTAGATTGAATTGAGTTCGCCAGTCCATGTAACTTGGATCAGTTAAAACGTTATTTTGCATAAATGTTAGTTTTGTACATCATTTTACATCTTTTGTAACTAAGAACTACGTGGATTTGATTCTCCAAAAAGAAATGTTAATGAATGAAAAATTGTGCATGGAGATACGTAGGTAACATGTTTGGGTGTGGTCCAAATATTAATAAAATTTTATTTTTGTGCTAATTATTTATATGATTCTTTGTTTGCATCATAAAAGAAAAATTAGAGCAAATAAATGATATTTTATTCAAACTGGATTTAAGGACAATTCAAAAATAACAAAAAGAGAGTCTGAGTCTTATTCATGTCATAAAATCCCTAAGTCCTAAATCATAGTCAAGTCCATCTAGTTAGGAGTCTCGTCTTCAATTTCTTTAAGTATGGCCACCCTCCTAACCTTCTCAGCAGGGCAAGATGCAGCTATCCACCATAAATCATAAGCTTCCAACCTGTCAAAGCGGTGAGAAGGGAGGACAACATGGAAACTCCTAGCCCATCCATTGGTAACTGCCCTAGCCACAGTAGGGGTAATCATAGTAGACTCAAAGACAGCACCATCCGGGGGCACTCCTTGTGCATGACCCATTTGCCGCATCACCCTGGTTCTTTGGCAGAAAGTCAACATATGCAGACCCAGCAGATATACCATCCTATACCCAAAGCTCATGGTCATGAACTTTTTGATTCTGTACCAAGGATAAACCTATAGCAGCTCCTCTGGATCAAGGTCAATCAACCACTCAATCAATGCCTTCTCAAAATCCATCTTCTTTACTATCTTCCTAGACCGATACCAGGACACTGAATAGTCAGCTCGGGAGGGAGGGGCCATAACTTGCAGATGATCTCTCAACCATACCTATCCAAAAACATGACCTCATAAGTAAGATAAAAGTGGCAAGAGTGTTTAAGGGATAGAGCATACCTGCAAAATCACCGGGTTCACAGACCAAGGACCATTAGACTTATTAGCTCGATCAAAACTCAAGATAGTCTCGGCCAAGATAATCACGGCAATCGAGCAACCTTGTTTCATCTGAGTAACTAGTTTAGCTACCTTGATATCTCCCCAACCCACTAGGCCCACGAACAGGTTACCTGAAGTCAAACAAAAAGCTAGGGCCCGCATTCCGCAATCTTGCCATCCACCATCTTCAAAATCCCGAGGATCATGAAATTCAACGATCACAACTGTCAAATCAACCCAATCCTCCATGACCATAGGGCTAGTAGTTTCCATATCCAATTCCAAAAGCCCTCGAAAAGTGTTGAAATAACCTACCCTTTCAACAGGAGTAACCAAAGTTGCATCAGAGTCAGATCCTAGGAGGACACTAAACTCCTCAAAAGTAGGGCACATCTCATCCATGCCAGCCCCAAATCTGAAGACATGTACCTCTGGATCCCAAAATTTTAGACAAGCTCTTAAAAATTCTGAATCTATTTTCACCCCTCTCAGGGTTGGCATGACACTAATCCCAAACTTTCCTAGATTAATTCGCTCTACTTGTTCAAGGTTCTTGGTCCATAAATGCATGTAATGACTGAAGTAGAGCTCCATGGGAATGGAAAAGAAAAAATATATATAATAATGAAAAAGAGAGGAAAAAAGCAGAAAAACTGAGCAAAAAGCTTATTAGAAGCAAAAAGGCACTAAGATGAAGTTTTAGGGGCATTGAGGGTTTATTTACAGAAGAAAAGAAGGAGTCTCGCTGGAGCTGCCGCAGGCCTGCTATGCGGCAACAATTTGGTTACCGCATGAGGGCTTTACGGTTCCACAGGCTCCCCTACGGTTGCCGCAGCCCTCCTCTTGGCTGCCGCAGTCCTCAATTCGACTGCCACAAGACGTGTCTGTCACTCAAGTATCTGATGCACTGATTTTTTGAGTGAAGAGAGAGAAAAGCAGAGCGAGGTGAGCAACAAAAACTGAAAAAATGAGCGAAAAATAAAAAGAAGGAGCCTTGTCATTCATTACACAACATGCATACATGGCATTCATAAGCATCCATGACATACATAACATTCATAACATGAGTATTTTCCTAAATTTCTCATTACATAGTTCAATACACCATAAAGTTCAAAGCATGCATACATGCATAACATCAGCTTACAGCCTGCATAAGCAGAAGAAAGTCTAATGCCTGCCAAGTCGGTGCCTCCTCCTCCGTGGTGGTGATGTCTCCTCATCATCAGGAAGGCCGCTAAGGGTCAAAGATACAAATAAAGCTGACCGCAGCCGATCGACCATCTCATGTGTATGATGAGCCTAATCCTTAAAAATCTATGGAAAGTAAAAGAATACATATCAGAAAACCTATTGCATGATCCTTTTAAAAGTAACAAAATCACAAGTATGCCTACCTCGCTAACATGGTCTGGAAAGGGTGGCCAATCACAGGGCGTCGTATGTAGGATCTCATACTGCAACATCCCATGCTCACTTGAGATGTAGTTCAAAACATTAGGAGCCCAAAATATGTCAGTAGAACCAGCTCTACTAGCCGAAGTCCCTGCAGCAGTACTGGAACCAAAGCTCGCACCAGCACCCCTCTTAACTGAAAGAGCATGAACAGAACCAGCAACAGAGCGCCTGTGACTAGATTGAGTGTGCCAATCTAGAAATGGCACGCCAGGCATCAAGCGAGTACGGCAGAACTCAGTATAATCAGACTCAAAATCTAAGAAAGGCTCATAAGGTAGGCCCGTCGCCAAAGTGTCCTGGTCTAAAATGCGCAATCCATATCGCATCTCCAGAAGAGGAGCCATCAGAACAATCCTCTCACCGGTGGTCTGCCCTCGAACTCTCTCCCTCAGATAAAACATCCGCTCAGACAGAAAGCCTAAAAGGAGGCGAAAAGAAGACAAAGCTAAGTTGGAATCAATCCTCTGTGTAAGATACATCAGCCTAGAAGCAAAATGTATCCACCAGACCTGTAAGACAGACAGTAAGTCCCAAAAAAAAAAAACTGTGTTAGGTTAAGCTAAGAAAAGAAGGCCTTGATCCCATGAAAACCCCGCTTATCATATTGATCCCAATTCTACGAGCTCCATAAATAGCCACTCGGAATGCGATCCATCATGGCATCCCTCAAAGGAGAAGACAGAAATGGAAAATACTCATAAGCCCAGTACTACAAATCAGACAGTAGTCAATCAGACAGGGGGCATAAACCACTAAACAGAAATAATGCACAGAAGCATACCTCCTAGATAATGTGGGTCCCGCCCAATCCAGAAAAGACTCCTCGAAAAAGATCAGACATCTCTCAGTACATCACACATAAAGTAGCACCACCCCAATCAAACTCACCAAGGACACTCAAGTCCTCCAAAGAGCGAAGGACATTCAAATCAATGGTGTCCCTCCTCGTATGACAGAGAGAACAGCCCAGAATCATCAAGATAATTAGGCAGGCCGCCTGCTCATCAGTAAAGCCGCCCACATATGTCATAACCTCAATCTGACCCCAAAGCCAAACTCGGGAAATATGTACATCTCTATGTGGTGGGTCCACGCCAATAAGCTCAATCACCTCTCAGATGGCATGGATGTCCAAGATGGGTAAAACTCAAGAGACGGATGTCTGAAGTGCAGCCTTGCCAATATAGTTAAGTCAAGGGGAGTCACAGTCATCTCCCTGCATGGGAAATGGAAGGTGTCCGTGGTATCCCACCATATTTCCACCAAAGCCCACAACAAGGCAAGATTACCCTTATGGGTATACTCGAGGGTCAAAAGACCGAGCAACCAGACGACTCGATCAACTCCCGAACTCATTCATGGTCACCCACGTAAGAGGCTACCACAGCCAGGTTAGATCTCCCTCCTCCCAATCCCAAATCAATACTCTTTTTGTTTGTTAATATTATAAAAAAAAAAAAAAGGGTATTTAATTAAATTAATTATTATTTATCTTGCATGCAATATATTTTCTATGTAAACTAACTGAGAACAGGAAAAGAAGATCAGAATAATAAATACCTCCATTATGCCAGTTCGTGACACGTGGCATTCCAATTCTTGAAGCAGATCCTCCGGGCAGGTATTTTCTTGTGGCGCTTGATAGCTCCGAATATGACGACTACTAGCTGAAGAGGAAGCCATATGAATTTTAGAGAGAAGTTAGAGAAAATGAAAGTTAGAAAGAGAGAGTGAAATCTAACAAATGAGAAAATATGTTGAAAAGAGAAGAGGCAACCCTTTTATATAGGCCCCACCTGTATAGTAACTTTTGAGCTACCAAATCATTCGGGATGCGATTCTGGATTCATTTTAAGTTAGAAATCAGTTCTGCAAGTTCTAGTGCACTCGCAATGATTTTATCTTACCACTCAACCATCATTTGCCCAGATCAGAATTGAGATACCCCTGCTATGACATAAACACTAGAAAATAGAAAAAACCCTAAAAATGGAAAACCATTCAAACCAATTCAGAAACATCTCAAAACTGACCAGACATCAAATTTGACCTCCCAAAATAGATCGGGACATTCATTTCTACGAAAGTCATCCAAATTACCCTGAATTCAAACTTATAAAAATCGCCCACCAGGCAGGCCAATTCTGAAAAGGGGGGCAACTGTGAACCCTTAATTTTACACCTTCAGTATATGGTTGAATCTGAAGAACCTTTGTCAGAAGTGCGGCGGTCAAAGGAACCAAGAAAGATGGAAAACGGGTCTGAGAACTGATAACGCCTCTGCGAGTCCCGCAGGATGCACCTACAGTACCGCAGAGAACACTTGTGGTTGCCGCAGGATGCTCTTACGGTATCGCAAAGGTGGTTTGCGGCAACATTTGGCTGCCGCAGGGAGCCTCTGTGGTACCGCAGGGTCCCTGTGCGGCAGCGACCCTGGAATTTGAATTCCCACATTGAAAAATGGGGAAAACAGTCCCCACCCCTCCTACTATATATTAAGACCCTCCAAGTCAATTTTCTTCACACCATGACTTGCTTGATCAACTAGTAATTTCAAAACAAGCCTCAAAAGCTCTTTTAGCTTGTTCTATAAAAAAGGAACGAGCATCTTAGTTCTAAAGTTTATTCTTTTATTTTTTATTCACTTTGCTCTTTGCTTCTTGATTTGCAAAGCGTGTGTAAGTCTTCCATTCGAGGTCTGAGTTCTGCCTCAAGCAGAGAGAAGGTGGAATTAAGATCCGGAAAGCAGCTCCGTCCGTTCGTCCCTAAGCTTCGTAGGTTTAAGGTAAGCCTCAATCTCTTTGTTTTTCCATTTTTCTTTATTATTTGCTTTTATTTATTTATTTGATTTTATTATTTGCTTTTATTATTGCTTTGTTCTACCTCTTTGGGATTCTTTTCTTCCCTTTGGGATCCTTGCCTAATTCTTGCTCTTCTACTCCGTCACTTTCTAATTAATTGAAGGTGATTTACTTATGATAGTTAATTAAAATCCGATATAATTAACTCAACTTGGTAAATTAATTAAAATTAATTAATCAATCAATCAATCCTCTCTAATTCAATCAATCGAAACATGATAAAAGGCTAAGACTAAACTAACCCCTTCACAAGAAGGAAGAACTGCGTGGGTTCTAATTCCCATTCAAAGTGATACGCAGGCATGTTTGGTTCATGTATCGAATCCAATTAAAATCAACTAACTCCGCCCCCCTATCACCTTCTTCGCTTAGCTAGGGTTTTCTTCTTAATTGTTATTTTCCTTTTTGATTTAGTTTGGAGAATGTGTGACTTCTTTAGAACCCATAAGGGCTAGAGGAAGTATCCCTTGATTTGGTTTCATTGTACCCTATAAGTTACTTATTTCATTTATTTTGCTTTATTTTTGTATTTTATATTTGGAATGAATGAATGATCATGCATATCTTAATTGTTCATGCATTATATTTATTCATGAAATTAATTTTAAGCTTTTTTGTATTAAACTTGTCAAACTAATCTTTATTTTTAAAATAAATCAAAAATCTAGTCCCCGAATCCTCTTTGGTAAAATCGAGGGCTAGTGTACTTTTCCTTTGGGATAAATACTTGGAGTCACTTAATTGGGTTTTTCCCTTAACTTTTTCCAAATAAAATAAAATTAAGGTGGCAACTTAAAAATCTTTTTTCAAAAATCAATTTATCTGAGCTCGAGGGCTCCATTGTGAGTTCTTTCCCAATGAGCATTTTAATTCCTTTAGCGGATCAGACCAGTACTCGGGTGAGGCCTCACAAAAGTCTAGTTGTAAGATTTGTTAGATAAGGGGTTCATTAGACCGAGCAGTTCTCCATGGGGTGCACCAGTTCTTTTTGTGAAGAAGAAGGATGATTCTATGAGAGTGTGTATCGACTATAGGCAGCTGAACAAGATGACTGTCAAGAATAAGTATCCTTTGCCAATGATAGATGATTTGTTTGATCAATTGCAGGGAGCAAGTCATTTCTCTAAAATTTATCTTCGATCAGGCAATCATCAGCTTAGGATTAAGAATGAGGATATATGTAAAACTGCCTCTAGGACGAGGTATGGTCACTACGAGTTCATAGTGCTACCATTTGGGTTGACCAATGCTCCAACAGCATTTATGGACTTGATGAATCGAGTGTTTAAGCCATATTTTGATAAGTTTGTCATTGTCTTCATAGATGACATCCTTATCTACTCCAAGAGTAAAGAGGAGCATGAGGAGCACATGAGAATAGTATTGCAGACTCTGAGGGAGCATCATGTGTATGCCAAATTATCGAAGTGTGAATTTTGGCTTCATCATGTGTGCTTCTTAGGACATGTGGTTAGTAAAGATGGCATTCAAATGGATCCTAAGAAGATTGAAGCAGTGTTAAGTTGGCCTAGACCCATGAATGTGACTGAAGTTCGTAGTTTCCTTAGTTTGGCAGGTTATTATAGGAGATTTGTCAAGGATTTCTCCAAGATAGCTTCGTCATTAACCAAGTTAACTAAAAAGAAGATGAAATTCCAGTAGGATGATGATTGCGAGGAGAGTTTTCAGAAACTCAAAACTTGCCTCACTACAGCTCTAGTACTTGTATTACCAAAAGGATCAGGTGGTTATGCGATATACTGTGATGCTTCAAGAGTGGGACTTGGATGTGTCCTTATGCAACACGGGAAGGTGATTGCATATGCTTCGAGACAGTCAAAGAAGCATGAGATGAAGTACCCTACACATGATCTAGAGATGGCAACAGTTATCCTTGCCCTTAAGATATGGAGACATTATCTTTATGGTGAGAAGTGTGAGATCTACACCGATCACAAAAGTCTCCAGTACATCTTGCAGCAGAGAGATTTGAACCTAAGGCAGAGGAGATGGTAGAGCTACTCAAAGATTATGATTGTTAAATCCTTTATCATCCAGGTAAAGCTAATTTTGTAGCGGATGCTTTGAGTAGGAAATCTATGGGGAGTTTAGCTCATATTGCAGTGGGGAAGAGACCTTTGATTGAGTTGAAGGGATTATTCAACAAAGGATTGCAATTTGAGGTTTCTGCATCTCAAGTGTTAATTTCTCACTTTCAAGTGAAACCCAAGTTGGTTGATGAGATTAAAGCGTTGCAAGATGAAGATCCTTCACTTGTTAAGTTGAAGAGAGAAATGCAAGTGGGACAAACAACAGAGTTTAAGTTGAGAGATGAGGTGTTGATGCATGGGAAGAGGATATGTGTACCGAATGTGAATGATATTAGAGAGAAGATCATGAAAGAGATCCATCAAGCACCTTACAGTGTTCATCCAGGCACCACCAAGATGTATCATGATTTGAAAGACTGTTATTAGTGGTTTGGTATGAAGAAGGATGTACCTACTTTTTTGTCTTCTTGCTTGACATGTCAGCAAATCAAGTTTGAACACCAAAAGCTATCCGGTTTACTGTAAGAGATTAAGTTACCCGAGTGAAAATGGGAGCGCATTACAATGGACTTTGTGGTTGGGTTGCCAAAGACTTTGAGAGGTTATGACTCTATATGGGTGATAATTGACAGATTGACCAAGTCAGCTCATTTCCTAGAAGTCAAGACAACATACACAATAGCTCAATATGCGCAGTTGTACTTGAAAAAGATTGTGAGCCTTCATGGTGTACCAATATCTATCATTTCGAATAGAGGTACTCAATTCACATCTAGATTCTGGCATAAGTTGCAAGAAGCTTTGGGTACTTAGTTGGACTTCAGTACAACTTTTCATCCACATACCGATGGACAATCAGAGAGAACCATAAAGACTCTTGAGGATATGCTCAGAATGTATGTGCTAGACTTTGGAGGGAGTTGGGATAAGTACTTACCATTGATAAAGTTTGCATACAATAATAGTTATCACTCCACCATTGGCATGGCACCGTATAAGGCATTGTATGGTAGAAAGTGTAGATCGTTGGTATGTTGGATGGAAGTTAGAGACAAGCATATTGAGGGGCCAGAGTTGATTAAGGAAACTTCAAAGAAAGTGCCTATGATATGAGAGAGATTGAAGACTGCCTTTAGTAGGCAGAAGAGCTATGTAGATCTAAAGAGGAAAGATGTCCACTTCTCTATAGGAGATCATATGTTTCTTAAAGTCTCTCCTATGAAAGGTGTGATGAGATTTAGCAAGAAAGGTAAACTCTCACCGAGGTATGTGGGACCATTTGAGATATTAGAGAGAGTTGGCAATGTCTCCTATAGACTAGCTCTACCACCAAGTTTGGGACACGTACATTCCATATTTCATGTGTCTATGTTGAGAAAGTACGTGTCGGATCCATCACATGTATTGCAACCGCAAGCTATTGAGGTAGATGAGAATTTAGCCTACGAAGAAGTTCCGACTGCAATTATCAATAGACAAGTGAAGAAATTGAGAAACAAAGAGATAACAATGGTAAAAGTGCAATAGAAGAATCATGATGTAGAAGAGTGTACATAGGAAAGTGAACAAGAGATGTTGCATAAGTATCCTTATTTGTTTCATGTGAAATACAAGTGAACTATATGAAATTATAAATTCGGGGAAGAATTTTTACAAGGAGGGGAGAATGTAATACCCCAAGTTAATGTGTACTTTAGTTTTATCATGTGAATGAGCTACTAAATGAATATCTAATATTTTTTTGAGCTATGAGTTATATGATAAGTGTTTGATGATTGTTATGTGGTGTTATTACTGATATAAGTCTATTGGAATGACTTTATGAGTCTATGTGGAGAATTTAAGGAGAATTCATTGAAGTGGAGCTGTAGCGCTTAAGTCGCACCCGCGACAAGGAAGTCGCGACCGTGAAGCTGAATGCGAAGCCGGCTACGAACCTCTCTGCTTGATTTTGGGAAATTGGCTAAAGGAGGATCGCGCCTGCGACCTGTGTGTAGCAACTGCAATATCAGAAGGAACAGTCACATGAACAATAGCATGTAGCCTACAAGACTCATGTTGCAACCACAATTGGGGAATCGCGACATGCTAGTCGCTACCGCGACTTACATCGAGGGCAGAATCTTGAAATCGGCTTTAAATAGAAAATTAGAGCCCCATTTCATTTTCACTCGAGATTTCAGAGCTACAAACCTTTTTTCTCTCAAATAATCACTCACCCACTCACATTAAATGCCAAGAGACTTCATTAATTGCTCCATCCAAAGGATCTAGAGTTACAATCAATCAACCTTTCTTCCTTTCTTGAAGCATCTATTGAAGAGGTGAGTTAGGGTTTTGGTTTCCTTTGAGTTTCTTCTTCTCCATTGTTATAATATGTGTTTGGGAAAGGGAATAGAGTTAGAAATCATGAGATTAGCATGAGTATGGTGATTTTAAAAGCATGGGTTATATGTATTGATAATTTGCATGTGCTATGTGTTTAGTTCCTCCTATAAGATTTGATGATCATAAGAAGCCTGATGAATTGAGGTGATTGAGGAGTTTCTAAGAGATATTAGAGCATTCTTTTTGTTTAAGGTGAGTAAAAAATATACTACTATTCTTGTATTTGATTCCTAAGGCAAAATGCCTAATTTCTTTTACAAGCTACCATGAGTATAAGTATATGAGAATTGTTTATTGAATCCTAATTTTTCATTAAACTTCACAAGTTCTTAATTAGCCATTTGCTAATTATTATCTTTTATGAGAACCATATATATTGTTATTTGTCTATGAGCATTAGAATTGTTATTGAACCATATGAGTTATTAATTAGCCATTTGCTAATTAGTATTATCTATGAGAACCTAAATTATTCTATCTATATATGATAATCTTAATGGTGTAGAAATCTCCTACTAATGTGGGTTAATCATTAGACTTTGTGCACATTGTAATCTGGTGGATAGGGTATAATATCCTACCCCTATCTAGGAAGGGTAAATTGTCCTAAACGTGAAATCTGATCCATTTCATGTATTACGAGCAAGAGTATGTTAATTATATCTCTACTTTTATTACGAGGAAGAATATGCCCAACCAGCCTCTATTCTTTATTACAAGGGAAATATGCTAATAAAATGCCTCTATTCCTAATATATTACGAGCTTGATTTCTATATCCATCTATTTACGAGTTATGATTTCTTTCAGGAGCTATATACATGATTATTCTTGTATATTACGAGTTATTGATTATTACGAGTCATATGAGCCTCATTTGTTATATTGTAATTTATTTGACAAGTTATGAGCCCTACCATCCTTGTGAGCTAGCCTTAAATTACCTCGCCTCACAAGTATAATAGTATATTCTTTACTCACTGTTTTATCTCATTAGTGATTCTATTTTTTAGGAGATTAAAAAGTTTATCAGCTCGATTTTTTAGGCATTTTCTTCCTTAAAGAACCTATTTGATCAATGTAATTTTTCCATTAATTATATGTATTTGAGATATTGTAGTTGCTCCATGTGTGTAAAAGAGAGATATTCTTTTGGCTTTAATGGCGATTGTGGATGATTACATTTTAGTATATGTGAATTATGAACTTATGAGATTACGAGTAAGTGTATGTACGAGTATGTGATATGATATGATGTATGAGATTATAAGTATATGTGTATGAGTTCAGGTTTTGATCTTGGGATAGGTGTATGTGTTAGTAGCTATGTTGCCATGAGATTATATGTATAGATGGGTTCTACGGGTTTTCGGTGGCCTTACACCTACCCATGCCCTAGGACCGTCACAATTGTGAAGTTGGGCTGTGACACAGTCATCATGTAATTTCATAAGCCAACAGGGGAGATCTCAAGCAAGATAGAATTCGACTAGATCAACTCCTCAAATGAGCTACAATGTAGCTAATTCCACTCCATCCAGGGTTTCCATCCTTTTATGCCCTAAATACGGGAAGAAATATAAGGGTCAGTGCTATATAGAGATCGATGCTGGTTTTGGTTGCGAGTAGCCAGGGAAATTTGTGAAGGATTGTCTATGGGGATCAACAATTAGACCTCAAGCTTCTCTGTCCACAATTCAGAATGGAGAGGGTCAGTAACAATGGGATGCCAACAGGTAGAGGTACTAAGACTGGTAGAGGTACAGAGTAAGCTTCTGGTCAAGCTTCTAGACAAGCTTCTATGGATAGAGGCAAAGAAAGAGTTTTTGCTTTAGCACAACCTAAGGCACATGCCTCTAACATAGTGGTTACAGGTATTATCCTTATCCAAGTTATGGATGCAAGAGTATTGTTTGATTTTGGGGTTACTCATTCTTTTTTATCTTCATATTTTGCAAAGAAATTGTACATGGCATGCAAATTGTTAGAAAGTCCATTGATTGTGTCTACACCTTTAGAAGAAGAGATAGAAGTTCAAAATGTTTTCCTTCTTGTATAATGAAAATTGATAACAGAGAGTTAGAGGTTGATCTGATAGAACTGTCAGTGTTAAAGTTTGATGAAATCTTGGGCATGGATTGGTTGTCCAAGAATTTTGCTACCATCGATTGTCATAATAAAAAGATAGTGTTTAGACCTCCTTCAGGAGAAGAATTTGTGTATCAAGGAAAAATGAGTGAAGCACCGTATAATCTGATATCTGCCATTGGAGCAAGAAGACTGATAAGCAAAGGATGCCAAAGGTATTTGGCCTACATCAGGGATATTGAGCTCAAAGTAAAGGGCATAGAGCATATACCAATTGTTAATGAATTTATGGATGTGTTTCTCAAAGAATTATCGGATTTGCCGCAAGAAAGGGAGATCGAATTCAATATTAAAGTGTTATCGAGAACCAATCCAATCTACATACCTCCTTATCGCATGGCACTAGCCAAATTGAAAAGGTTAAAGATGCAGTTGCAAGATTTACTTGATATGGGATTTATTCATCCTAGTAGTTCACCTTAGGGTGCACTGATATTGTTTGTAAAGAAGAAGGATGGTTCTTCATGACTATGCATTGATTACAGGCAACTCAACAAAGTCACCATTCGAAATAAGTATCCACTGCCTCGAATAAATGACTTGTTTGATCAGTTGCAAGGGGCAAACTATTTCTCAAAGATAGATTTGAGATCAGGTTATCACTAGTTAAGAATTTGGAAAGAGGATGTCTCCAAAACAACATTTCGAACCAGATATGGACATTATGAACTCTCAGTGTTGCCTTTTAGATTAACAAATGCACCAGCTGTTTTCATGGACTTGATGAATCAGGTCTTCAAGCCTTATTTAGACAAATTTGTCATTGTGTTCATTGATGACATCCTGATGTATTCGAAGAGTCGAGAGGAACATGAAGAGCACCTCTGTATGGTATTGCAAACTTTGAGAGAGCATCAGTTGTATGCTAAGCTCTCTAAATATGAATTTTGGCTTGATAGTATGTGTTTCTTAGGGTATGCAGTCATCAAGGAAAAACTACAAGTGGATCCAAGGAAAGTGGAAGCAATTCTCAATTGGCCTAGACCCACCAATGTAACTGAAGTTAGAAGTTTCTTGGGTTTAGCAGGTTATTATCGGAGGTTTTTAAAGATTTCTCCAAAGTAGCAACTCTTTTAACCATGCTTACTCAGAAGCAAGTAAAGTATCAATGGTCGGATGCTTATGAAGAGAATTTTTAGAAACTCAAGACTTGTCTTACTTTGGCACCCATTTTGGCACTACCATCTAGTGAAGGAAGGTATGCAGTCTATTGTGATGCATCTCGAGTAGGACTTGGTTGTATTCTAATACAATATGGCAAGGTAATAGCTTATGCTTCTAGACAGTTAAAGAGGCATGAACTAAGTTACCAACTCATGATTTGGAGATGGCTGCAATAGTGTTTGCTTTGAAAATTTGGAGACATTATTTGTATGGGAAGAAGTACGAGATTTACACTGATCATAAAAAGTCTGAAGTATGTTTTCCAGCAGGAAGATCTAAACCTTAGGCATGGAAGATGGATGGAATTACTTAAGGATTATGAATGTGAGATCTTGTACCATCCAGGGAAAGTAAATGTGGTGGCAGATGCTTGTGAGGCCTAACCCGAACACCAGTCCGATCCGCTCAAGGAATCGAAATGCTCTTTGGGAGAAACTCCATGCATCTGGAACCCGTTATGAGTTCTGAAAATTAGATGTGCATTTTGGCTCTGTGAAAGGAGTCACCACTTTAATTTTGTTTATTTTTATTTGGGAAATTAAAGAAAAACCCAAATGAAATGACTCCAAATTTATTTATTTTATCCTAATAGAACAGTACTGATCTGCGTGTGACCAAAGAGGGCCTGGGAATCAAGTTTTGGTAATAAATATTAATTTCTCTTTAGTTTGGCTGAAAGTGCAAAATAACTTTATGTGTAAAGGATGTTTTTCATGCATGAATAGAAATAAAAATGATGAATGAAATAATTATAAATGATGCAAATATTATATGGATGACATGTTATAAATGAATAAACAGAAAATAAAATACGATAAGAGGATATTTTCTCTAGTTCTTATGGGTACTAGGAAAATCACATATTCCTCAATTAATTTAATAAAAGAAATATAAAGCAATAAAAGAAATAAATAAAAGGGGAAAATATTATTTAAAATATTTTAGAGTTAATGTCTTAAAGTTAGGCATGTCTGCGTATCCCGTTGAATGGGAATCAAACCCCACCTAGTTCTCCCTTCTTGCGAAAGAAGGGTTTTACTCAAAAGAGATTTATTTGGTTTATTAATTTAATTCAGATTTTAATTTAATAAAATTTAGATATGTTTAGATTTAGACCTAAATAAAGGCGTGACAACAGAATAAATTCTAAATCTGAATTTAGAATTTAAAAATACAAGAGAAATGAATTATACCTTTGCTTTTCTTGACTTTTTAACGGACTGGGATAACTTGGCTCCAGATCTGAGCTCCACTTTAGATTATGAACTCAAAATAAATAATAACAATTTTAAATTGAAATTATTTTGGTAGTTGGAAAGATTTGGATATGTAAAAGTGAATTTCGACAGAATTTCGATAACAAAATAGGCGTTTTTTGCATTTTCGGGAGATTTTTGGTCTGAATTTTCGAAGGGGGAGACTGCCTATTTATAGAGGAGGCTGAGGAGGCTCAGGCGGCACGCCCGGTGCGCCGGCTGCTTGGTGGCACACTTTGCATGACGCGCGCTGAGCGCCACATTGGGCGTGACGCCCAGATGGCCACTACCTTGGCCCGGTCTGGTTCAGTCCGGACCGGTTGGTTTGACCCGATTTACACTGTTTTGGTCCGTTTTAGCCCATTTCTGATTTGATTTGAGCCCGGTTTGATTATATGGATTCTTAATTAAAAATTGGTGGTGTTGCCCAAGCAGTTTCTGGCCTAACACAGTCTGGTTCACCCGATTTTGTACTGTTTTGTTCGATTTTAGCCCATTTCTGATCCGATTTGGGTCCGATTTGATCCTATGGGTTCATAATTGAAAACCGATGGTGTTGGGGGTGCAAATTTGAGGGTTCACAATGCTCTAAACCAAAATTCATTGGGAAGTTTAGCTCACATCCATGTGCACAGGAGATCTTTAGTAAAGGAAATGCAAAGCTTGTATAATCTAGGTGTTTGATTTGAAATGTCAGATTCTAGAGTACTTTTGGCTCACTTTCTAGTCAAAACCACTCTTAATTGGTCAGATTAAAGCTGCTCAGAACAAAGATTCTTAAATAGTGAAACTGAAGAATGATGTAAAAGTAGAAAAAGCTCTTGGATTTACTATTGTAGATGGAGTATTGAGATGTGGCACTATACTATACGTTCCTGCGGTTGATGACTTGCCGGAACAAATCATGAAGGAAACCCATGCAACTTACAATGTACATCCGGGTGCAACTAAAATGTATCATGATGTAAAAAGTTCTTATTGGTGGAGCGGAATGAAGAAGGACATAGTAGAATTCATGGCAAAATGCTTAACATGTCAACAAGTTAAATTTGAGCACCAGAAACCTTCTGGGTTACTTCAACAATTGCCACTGCCATAATGGAAATGGGAAAGAATCACTATGAATTTTGTGATTGGTTTGACAAGGACTGCAAGTGGGTATGACTCCATATGGGTAATTGTAGATCGGTTGACCAAGTCAGCTCATTTCTTGCCAGTTAAGACCATTTACTCAACTTCACAATATGCTCAACTGTACACTGATGAGATAGTAAAGCTTCATGGAGTTCTAATCCCTATTATTTCAGATAGAGGAATGCAATTCACATCGAGATTCTGGAAAAATTTGCAAGAGTCATTAGGCACTTAACTAGACTTCAATACAGCTTTCCACCCTCAAACGAATGGCCAATCTGAGAGGACCATCCAAACTCTAGAAGATATCTTCAGAATGTGTATTATAGACTTTGGAGGGAACTGGGATAAGCATCTACCTTTGATTGAGTTTGCCTACAATAACAGTTATCACAACACGATCAAGATAGCTCCTTATGAAGCATTATATGGGAGAAAATGCAAATATCCTATCAGTTGGGATGAAGTGGGTGAGAAGTTTATAGAAGGACCCAAATTGATTCAGTACACTTCAGAAAAGATACCCCTCATAAAGGAAAGATTGAAGACATCATTCATTCATCAAAAAATCTATGTTGATCCTAAGAGAAGAGATCTCCAATTTTCCATTGGCGATCATGTGTTCTTGAAGATTTCACCGATGAAGGGTGTTATGAGATTCGCCAAGAAAGGTAAATTGTCTCTGAGGTACATTGGTCCTTTTGAGATTTTGGATCGTGAGGGAGAGGTTTCATATCGACTGGCACCACCGCCCAATTTGGATAATGTTCATCTAGTATTTCATGTTTCAATGCTTTGCAAGTACATTCTGGATCAGTCTCATGTATTGCAAGCTCAACCATTGGATCTTAAGCAAGATTTTTCTTATGAAGAAGTTCTGGTAGCCATTGTTGATAGATTGGTTACAAAGCTTCAAAATAAGAAAATCCTAATTGTAAAAGTATTGTGGTGAAATCAAACTTTGAAAGAGTGTACTTGGAAGAGTGAGCAGAGTATGTGAGATAAATATCCCTTTTTGTTTCCGACTTTTTGAGTTAATATTGTATTTTAAAAGTATTGAACTATTGCTATCTGAATGAAATGAAATGATGTTTTATATGATTGACTGCTTTTATTTAAAATTCGAGGACGAATTTTCTTTAAGAAGGGGAATATTGTAATACCTTGAATTTCAATTATGTCAATTATTGAATTTTTAGGTATTTAATTTATTAAATGTAATAAATATTCTAATTGGTAAAATTTCTAAAGAAATTTTTAAAACATTATTAATTATTGTTATTTTATAAAGTATTATTGTATTTGTAAAGTACTATTATATTGATTTAAAAATTATTTTAATTAATTATTATTAGTATTAATATTTTATTTATTGATAATTATCAAAATTTAATTCACAAGAAATACCAAAATTTTTAGACATTATAAATTTATTATTAGTATTAGTATTTTATTATTATTATTATTATTATTATTATTATTATTATTATTATTATTATTATTATTTTATTTTATTAATTATTGCAAAGAGAAAAATTTCTATATATAGACAGCAGCTGATTAGTTCATTGAACCAATCAATGTTGTCGGTAGAAGGGAGAGAGAGGCTTCTGCTGCCCATCCGCCACCATCTGGTCACCGGAACCGTACACGCGCCACACCAGCAGGAAAGGGAGACACTGAGCTATCTATCAGTACGAGACTCGTTGCCAACAGATGCCGGATGTCACCGCACGCTTCGCCTAATCGACTAGCCGACATGAACTTTTGAGCTCATTTCCAGCAACTTTTCGACCTCCTTTTTCTGGTGATTCTGGTACGGTTGGACTCCTCATCTTCCCAACTTTCATTTGATATCTCTTTTGTGAATTATTGATTGATCTAAAAATTTGGTCAGAATCCTGAGACGCGCAGCTGCCAAAGGAGTTTTCCAGCAAACCTCCGATGAGCGATAAAATCAACTAGTATTTCTGGATTCACCATTCCGAGACGAGTTTATTGATATCCATTTCGCCATAATCCGTTACTGATGTAATTTTCCAGTGACTTTCCGATGAAACTCAGATAAGTGACGATCGACCTTTCTAATTTGTTTCAGATGATTATTTTAATTTTAGAATGTGATAGTTTATATGATTGAGTAATAGATCATATTAGTAATGATTTTTAATGCAAGATTTATTAAATTAATTAGTCTTGATCTATAGAAACCCTAAGTATAGGGACCCGGAAACACAATTAATAATTAAATTGAGGATTTTATTGTAGGCTATTGAACCGAAATTATGAAATCTTATTCAAACTAAGGTGATTGATATTGATTGAAGAAATTAGCATAGAGAGGTGAGTTATGAAATATATTGGTACATGATAATTTACCATAAAATTGTTTATTGCATTTCCTATTGATTTAATTAATTGCTTATTGATTATTATTGATATTATCATTATTGATAATGACCATTGAATCCTTATTTTTCTATTAAACTACATTGATTTATTGATAATAAATTTTTATTGACCTGATATTATTGATTATTGGTTATTAATTATTAAAAGACCACTTGAGTCTATATATATTGTTATTTTTCCTACTAAGTCATTTACCGAACCATAGATCATAATTGTGACAAAACGTCTATTCTAATGGGGGATAATCTATTAGGCCGTGTGCACCGGTGACTCAACTGATAGAGTCTAATTTATCAGTGTCTTACTTAGAGAGGATTATGTACTCTAGGCATATATATGCTCGACCAAGCATGTATTAAAGGGAGAAGTTACTGCCCTTATTGATTGTTATGGATTGATATTGATTGATTGATATTGTTCTGTTTTAATTTAGTGTCATTCTTCTAGGCACATATATGTTATTGTTTTAACCCATTGTATTGTTATATGATATATTCTTTCTTGCAGCCTCAAGTATTGGTATGTTTCATAATTTACTGAGTTGAAGGCTCACCTCTTTTCATTGTGGTTTTTCAAGTGCTATAGTATAAGAGACTAGAAAGATTGAGCTTCTTGCTTTCCTTTCCTCCAGAAGAAGCTATGTTTGATGTAAAAATTTTAAACTGCTTTATTATGTGTTGTTTTAAGTATGTTATTACTCTAGACACTTCGTAGTATATGAATGGACTTAGACAGTAGTTACCTTTTGTTTACTTAAGACATTGAAATTGTATTACATAAATGGAGTAATTGCACTAATATGTATGCATAGTATTGAAAATGTTATTTATATTGATTTGAGGAATTTTATTTTAATTATTGGATTTTACAAGTGTATGGTAGTCTTAAACTTACCTTTGTTCTAGGACCGTCACACCATCAGAATCAGAGTGTGACAATAATGTTACTTTTATAGGTTTCTCCTATTGGCTGTTAATTTAAATTGACGAGATTACAATTTTATACTTCTTAATCAATGTCTTTACACCAAATAAGAATTTTTCATCAAGGAATGCCTTGATATGAGAGATGGCAATAACTCCCAAAATTTTTGAAAAATCATTAATATATATTATTATATTATTAAAAAATTAATAATTATGATACTTCATTGCCAATATTTAAAAAAAAAAAAATTATACAGCCCACAAAATTTTTTAAAAAAAAAACTTAACTAAAATTTAAATTTTTGTTGAATAATGAAAATTATAATTAAATAAAATTATTTAATAAATTTAAATAACTAATTAACTCATTTATAACATAATCCATCAGTTAGCCATTAAAGAAAACAAACTATGCAAGCAGTAACGATTCACGAAGTAAATGATCTTATAATTAGTAGAAGTATATTTGGCAAAAAAAAAAAATTATAATAATAATAATAATTAGTAGAAGTATAGAAGTACAACCTGTCAACTCACTACAACATTCTTCAAATTTTCGCATCAAACCTTAAATTTTATAATCGGCAATCCATTCTCTTTCCTCATTTTTATGGATTTCTATAACTTGCTTTGTAATAAATACGTATGTGCCAAAGACACTAATACCATTAATATTTAATAATTTGATATAAAATATTAATTAAAAAATAATTTCTCTAACATAGAATTTCAAGAATGAAATATTTTTTGAATTATAATTTAATTTTAAAAATAAAAAATATTTTTAAAAGAAAAAAATAAAAATAAAAAATTCTTAAATCTCAAATTATCACTTATTCAAAATTTGTCACATTTTCTTGGAATTCAAAGACATACAAAATCTCCAATTTAACAGTCATATGATATTATTATTTTTTGTGAGATCTAATTTAGAATACCTATGAGTAATTGTTGCATATAGTCATTAAATTAGAGATGTTGATCCTGATAATATTTCCTTTTAATGAAAGCTATGAATTTTTATTCTAAAAAAATTAATTAATAATTGGAGATTTTATATGCTTATGGATTTATTTTATTTCCTTAAAATATAGGAAATTTTGTATGAGTGAGATATGAGATTTAAGAATTTTTAATTTTTTAAAATTTATGTTTTCTCTTTAAAATATTTTTTATTTTATAATTATTTAAAATCAATTTTTATTTGAAAAATGAATCTCCCGACTTTTATATATGTCAGAGAAAGATATTTTATAGTTGATATTTTATGTCAAATCATCAAATATTAATGGTATTAATACATTTGATATTTAAGTACTAATAGAGCAAATTACAAAAATATAAATGTTTGAGGGGAAAAAACCACATATTCTTTTAATAAACGCTATATATTGATTGGTAAAAGAGTTTGTTCATTTTCTTATTAATAATGATTCAAATTTCAAGGCCAGTAATATCCACAAAAGGTAATTCTTAAATATACAAATCGAGTGTGAAAATGTGTACTTAAATTCTATCGCTTGGCACATAAAATAATCAAAAATAGCCTTAGGAGTAGTCTATAAAGAAATATAAAAAACTGTTTATACAAAATATTATTTAAAAAAAAGGTGTTTATGCAAATAACATTAATACCCTTTCAAACCAAACATTAGAATTAACTAAATGTGTTCAAACATTTTAAACTCATAAGATTTCTCTTATGAGTTTTTACTATTTGATGAGAATTATAGAAATAGAAGGTCACACAATAGAAGAAAGGATTAAAATAGTCTTTTCCTTATATATATATATATATATATATATATATAACACCTGTTTTAGCGATGAAATTTAATGACGGATCAAATTTTATTCTCTCCATAAATAAGCCAAAAAAATCTCAAAATTCAAAAATTGTTTAGAAAACTCTTTTATTCTCTCCATTAAAATAGATGTTAAGCAAGTGAGAATATGTATAATAAAATTTTAAGAATTGTTTAGAAAACTTTTTGCCGTATCTCAAAATAACTTTTTTAAAAATTAAATTATATAAAGTCACCTCATCAATTTTTTTTTAAATTTAGACAGTGGCAAAATCATATGGATTAAATGGAGGTAATTGTTCAATTTTAATATTTTAAATAGAAAAATTACATATTTAATTTCCTTATTATAACAATAAATTGATCACCTTATCCTTCATTCAACACTAAATTACAAAATTTAATGAAAAAGATTAAAAAAAAAAAAGTGTGATTGACTTAAATATTATTAATTTTAAATAATATTACAAAACAGCCAAGAAAGACAAAACATAAAAACAAAATTCTTCTCTAATACAACTCCAACTCCAACCACAATTTTACTAAAAAAAAAATCTCCATTTCCATAATATTTTCTTTATTTTTTTCCACTTTCAATCGACAAAACTATAAAAGGATTCATTTTTTACACTTGTGAGAATAAGTAAGAGGCTTAACTTCTTTCAATATTTGATAAAATTTGTATTATTATGTTAACTAATTTATTTTAAATTTAATTAGGAGAGAATCAATTTTATAAATTCGTTTGGATATATACTTTTTACAGTTTCTTCTAATATTTTTTAAATAAATTAAATTATATTGCAATACATTTTTATTTTGAAATGATTGTAAATTTATATTTCCTCCATCAACAAATAATAGTCAACATTTTCCTTTCAGAATGTCTTAAAAAAATAATCCACTTTTCTTTTTAAGTTAAATATATTATTGTATTTCTAAGTATACCCTTTAGAATATTTACAATTAATTATGCTATTATAAAATAATTAATTTTTTTTTGTAGTTTTTAAGTAAAAAATTAGAGGTGAGAAATCAGTAACCTATTCAAGCATGTTGGGATGCCCTTAATGTTAACATCATGCATCTAGGCTTCAAGATATTAATTAATGCTCTTAGTAGTTATAATAACTTAATAAGAGTAAATTAGTAAAAGAAAATTAATTTTTCATTTTTTGTGACACAATAAATGTGCAGTATTATTTATGGATTGAGGGAGTAATATGTGAAATTTATTCACCTTTATAAAAAATCATAGATTTGCCTCTGAGTTTAAATATGTATATAATATTTTTTTTATCACTTTTTTAGTTGGTTAATATATAATAAATTTAGCTGATATATTTATTTTATATTAATATTTAAAATTACTAAAAAGTAACATTTAAATTTGATAAAATAATAATAATAATTACATATATTAAAATATAAAAAAAAACAATTTAAAGAAAAAAATATTTTTTTAAACCTATGTAAAGCACGAGCAGCAGCTAGTACTTATTATTAGTTACTAATGTTAATATTTGATAGTTATTAATTAAAAAATTTAAACACTAATTGTTGTAAATATTAATTTTTAATATTATAATTATTATAATTTTCACCCTAATTATAATGTTTATCAAATGCCATCAAATAAAAACTGAGAATCCAAACCATAAATATTATATTCCCAATTACTCATTCAATTGTGCTTTTATAGTTCTCATCGTTCTTTCTTTGTACAGATCATCATATATATGACTCATATCCCTGATGTGAACCTTTCTAGCAAACAACACGTGGGAAGTCCACTTTGGTACTTGGCTTTTGCTTTTTTAAAGATGTCAGGAGAAATAGATCTCATGCCTATGTGAAAAAGAGTATATATATATATATATATATAAACATATATATACATAACATAACAACTACTAAGGATGAAACTAAAAATAATAAACATAAATTATTATTTCGTCCATATAATTTTAATCAGTGCTTTTATTCAAAAAGTGAAAATCTTTTGCTAAATTAAAACATAAAAAGATAAATTTACCTTTACCCACCTTTTTTTCAATTCAACTTTTTTTTTTTTTTTCATAAAAATTAAAATAAAATGTACTTCAAAAAGAAAATAAATTGAATAAGGGAATCATTTTTCATCAAGAATTTCTCTCTTTTTGAAGGTTTTTTTTTTTTTAATTTTTGTGGAAAAAGAGTTGAGGTGGAAAAAATATGACTAAGGGTAAATTTATCTTTTTATGTTCTAATTTAATAGAAAATTTTCACCTTTTGAACAGAATGACTGAGTAGTTAACGAGTTAAAACTACAATGACCTTTTAATTAGTTTTTTAAAAAGGAGGAATCATTTTATTAATGATATCAAATTTTAAGAACTAAATAATAATTTATCCAAATAATAATAATTAAAAAAAAAACTCAAGATTGACTGGTTGAGTTTTCTTATTATCTTCTTCATTTTACTTTATTTATTATGATAAGTGATAAATCTTACACTCCTTATTGGACTCAAAATGAAAGGCCATTTAGAATAAGGTCAAGACTAAAAAACCCAAATAACTAAGGTCAGCAAGCCAAGTTAAACTTGAAGGTTCATATGCATCATAATAAGCCTACGATCACCTTGGTAGAGGGCAGTTTACTAGGACCCATCTCGCTTAGTTACTACCTTGCCTCACCGATAAATAATCTCGCAGTTCGCCCCTCTCTAAAGGAAGATCACTAGATCACTTCCCTTAGGTTGACTCCATGTGCATGGGACATAATCCCTAAACACTTTTAGAAAACGAGAAAAAGGGTCAAATAAGCACAAGACTCAAGAGTTGACAGTTGAATCTGTAATCATATAGTTTTTACTGTGGATTCACAGTGTGATGTGACCCCAAATCTCTCTCTCTGCGGTGGCACAAAAAATTAGGGGTTATATGTAAAACAAAATTAAGCAAAAAATAAAATGTACAAGTGAGAAAATTGAGGGTAAATAGCTCCAAAAATTACTAAATTTTAGTGACTTTTTCGATGTGGTTATAGAAAAAAAAAAATTTGCCGGGAAATACCTAAACTTTCAAAATCTTTTCACTGGGAGATCACTCGCCGGAATTTCAGCCGGAAATGAATATGTGGACTGTCATGTAAGCATTTCTAGTTGACTTACCTACGTCAGTATGCCACGTATGATTGCCACATTCCTCAAATGTCCCATTTAAAAAAAAAAAATACTCCACTTCAGAAATAAAAAATCATATAAAAAATCCTTAACTAATCTTCTCTCTTCCATCAAAAACCAAACTCCAAAATAATTAGTATTTCAAAAGCAAAATTATTAATTTTCATATCAAAACAACTAGAAAATAAGTTAAATTGCATGAACTCCAAAAACAAAATTAAGAAATATTAATAGAAAATTATGAAAAAAAATAACAAAACAAAAATAAAGTTCTTTGTACCCATCAAACAAAATAATACCAATTTCTTTGTACCTATCAATGGTAAATTTCTTCCTTAACCAAGTCAATGGTTCTTTCGAACTCAGATCCAAAAAATCTCTCTCCATTTCATCTCTCCAATTTTCCAAAATACAAAATTCAAATAAAAACCCAAATCTCCATGAAAGCTTTACAACACTAGCAGATTTGTAAATAAAGAGAGTACTATCAGTAGCCTTCTTCCTCTCAACACCAACACCAGTTTAAACTTGGCGAGATGCCTGTGGTAATCACCCTTCATTTTCAAATAAAATAGCCTAGAATCTCCTGAAGAGGTAGAAGGAATCAACCTTGTGTCAAGCAACATCAAGATCTCGTTATAGATCGAGGAAAGTTCAGACTTGATTTTGGCCGACTCCATCACAAATTGAGGAAAGCTCAGACTCGATCTTTGTCATATAGTCATAAATCGTTGAGATGTGGCCTTCGTTGCCATGACTCTCTTCTTTCTGCTTGATGCAGGAAATAAGAAGGTTACGATGAAAGCTCAGGCATATCGAGCTTCGATGACGTTCTTGTAGGCAACAAAAAGAAGGTTACACTCCTCGTTGTCGATTGAGGCTGAGACATTTTTCATAAACTTCACCATCTCTTTGTATCGCTCAACCTGCTCAGGGATCTTGGAGCCGAAGGTGCTACTGCCATTGTTGAAAGACGAAGAAGAAAGATCTACAGAGAGAAAGGTGCTACCGCCATTATTTCTCAGTTGCTTGACCGGCGGCAATGAATTTTTCTTTTTCAATATTTTTTGAGTTAGGGTTTGGATTTGGAAAAGTGATTGAAGAGGAGATGAGGGTAATATGGGTATTAATAAAATAATTTTTTTAAAATTTTTTTTAAAGTGGAGCCATTTGAGGTGATGTGGCAATTATACGTGGCATGCTGACGTGGTTAAATCAGTTAGAAATGCTTACATGGCAGTCCATGTAATCATTTCCGGCTGAAATTTCGGCAAGTGATCTCCCAGTGAAAAGATTTTGAAAGTTTAGGTATTTCTCAAAAAAAAAAAAAAAAAATCTTTTGTGACCACATCGAAAAAATCACTATAGTTTGATGATTTTAAGAGCTATTTACCCGAAAATTGAAGAGTAGTTTAGAAAAAAAAAATTCAAAACAAAACAATGAGTCAAAGTTAAGTCTTCTTTTGATCTCTTTCATTTAATTATTCTAAGTGTACCATAAAAATCATGCTAAAAGATAAAGATGGTTGGCCAAATACTTTTTGAAAACCATTTTTAATATTAAAAAAATAAATTAAAGTCACTTTAAGTTTAATATTGTTTCAATAAGGTCATTGATTAATATATGTGTCGATATGGTATAATTTTAAATTAAAAGAATGTTTCCATAATTTTGGCGTTGCCTTATTTAATTTGCAAAAGAATATCTTGTTCTGTTCTATAATGTTTTTTTTTTTTTCTTGGTGATATTGCCAAAATGTACAAGTGAGAAAATTGAAGAATAGTTTAGAAAAAAAAAATTCAAAACAAAATAATGAGTCAAAAGTTGTGTCTTCTTTTGATGTCTTTCATTTAATTATAATTCTAAGTGTATCATAGAAATCATGCCATAGAGCTATAAAAGATAAAAATGGTTGGCCAAAAGCTTTTTGAAAACCATTTTTAATATTTCAAAATTAAATTAAAGTCACTTTAAGTTTAATATCATTTCAATAAGGTCATTAATTAATATATATGTTGATACAATATAATTTTAAATTAAAAGAATGTTTCTATAATGTTGGCGTTACCTTATCTAATTTGGCAAAAAAATATCTTGTTATATTTTATAGTTTTTTTATATAATGATATTGCCAGAGCTAGAATTGTTGTGGTTAGAGTAATTGACTTTTTTAATCTATAAATTGACATAATTACTCTTCTATTATGATTGTTGTGGGTAGAGCTTCAAAAGTAACTTTTTTTTTTTTTTATATTTATTGAAATAAAATCATTCATTATTTTTTCTTTCCTTTTTATTAAACTAAATTTCATATAAAGAAATAATTGATTTTTTTTAGAATATAAATATTTGATTTTTAAAATTGAATCAAATTTATTTAAATTATTTCTATCTTGATTTTGATTTTAAAAATATATATATATATAATTAGAATCCATTAAAAAAATCATATATACTGATTGATATATAATTTATTTTTTTGGATGATTGATTAATAAATTTATTAAATAATAACATGAATAACCTTATCCAAATCACTAATAAAAAAGATATTTCATATTTTTATATGATTTAAGATGCAATAAAATATAAATAATTCACTTTATATAACTAAAAATTATTAATTTTTCATAATATTACAAAAATAATATTTTAAGTTACCCGCAATTGCTATCAGCTATGAGCTCAACCAATACATAAATCTATGCTTTAAATTTTACATCTATAAATCTTTACTTTTCTATCAAAGATTCTCAATAAGGGTCTATGATGCACGGAAACTCTCAGGAGGTCGCGTTTCCGTGTTTCGGAAACGTTTCCTAATTGGAAACTCACGGAAACTTGTCCGAAACGTTTCGGGCACGTTTCCGTAATTTGAAAAACGTTTCGGGCACGTTTCTATAATTTAAAAAAGTTAGAAACTCGTTTTCATAAACAAAAATTCGTTTTCAAGTGGAAAAAAAAAAGTCAGTTTGCTCATATCAACCCCTAAATAAAAATATCTACACCCGACTTCATTTTCCTTGTATATATAATAATAATTATTATTATTATTATTGTTATATTAATTATATATATATATATATATATATATATATATATATTAAATATATATATATATAAATTATTATTATTTTTACTATATATTTATAAATATATATTTATAAATTATTATATTTTTTGTATATATATAAATTAATATTTATAAATATACCCTCAAATTTTTTTATATTTGCGCGTTTCCCCCACGTTTCGTTTCCTATATTTTTTGAAAATACCGTTTCCGCGTGTCCGTTTTTCCGTTTCTCGTTTCCCCGTTTCCGTTTCCGTGCAACATAGGCTGTAACCTATTTATTGATCTAAAATATTATAATTTTGTTATTCTAGCTGGTTAGATTTTGGCCATTTAGCAAGGTTTTTTTTTTTTTTTTTTTTTTTAAATTATGCAGATTGAGATTTTTGTGTGTAAGGATTGAAT
>CATKHJ010599597.1:0-12505 GCA_949750685.1 Vernicia montana
ATGCTTTTCTGAGATGATGATGCAAGCATTCACATGGTGACCTCAGTACATGATGCAGAAAAACATTTCAAACATAAGATTCTAACCACTTTAACTTTGCACCAAAAGAATATATGAATCTTTACCATAAAAAAGATATATGAATCATGGTGTCACATCATTGTCCTATTTATCCTCGTATCATTTCAGAAATATATGAATCTTTCCCAAAAGCATAACAAAGCATACATGTTACTGTTCCATTTGGTCTTTATCACTGAAACACTTTCTAATTTTTTTTATTGATTCAAATTGTTTATGTAGACATTCCTATTGGCTAAATTAGGGTGTCCTACACCATAAACTTATCCCATAAGCTTCACTAAGAGAGGAGCATAGATTTAAATCGCGATCGCGGTCGCGGTCGCGTGTAACGGTATCGGGGTCATCAGGCCATAACGTAATGGTAACGGCCAACCGCTACGCAATTTTTCCGCAAAAAATTGCAAAATGAGAAATATTGATATAAATTACTAAATCTAAGAGTTATAACTAATTAATAAGCATAATACTCTTAAAATAAAGACTCAACATGTATAATTTTTTACCAAAATTAATAATTTAGATAATACTCTGCATATTCTCTAAATCCATAGCAGAAAATCTGCCAAAATTAATGTAACGGCCGTTAAGGCTGCATTTTTTTTTTTGTCCATTCTTTCACAGCTGTAACGGTGACTTAAGGCCAAATTTCCGTTACATAACGGCCGTTACGTAGATTTTTAAAACCATGGAGAGGAGCCTTTTCAACAAAAATGCAAACAGTTTCTTGATTAGATCTTCCAAAATCATGAATCTCTGCACCAAAATGTTTCCTGTATTAGCAACTTCAAATTCTTATGACCTTATCAATTCTGATTGACAGCTGACTTCACTTTGAAATTTATATCATGGACAATCCTACGAATCCTCATTAGAATTGAACTACAATTTGGAAAGATCACAAACCACTAACACCACAAACTTAAAACTCTGATCATGCAAAGATTACAACTTTCACATCAAAATAATATTCTCTCTCTATATCTCTCATTCATCTTATGTTGCTTTTGGATTTAGAAGAGCCACCTGTGAGAATTAAACTGTGACACATTTCTGGCTTCCACTTAAACAACATTGTAGAACAATTTGAATTTTTTATTTTTTATTTATCACTGATACCACACTGGGATAATGAGCCATAATCATGGGTTTGGGAATTTTATACACTCATCATTTGTGGCAGTGATTTGCAACTGAACTTCATACTATTTCTAGCTAGTAGTATTTTAAGTTTCTTATAATAAACAGAATGGGGAGAAACTCCCAGCTAGATATCCCGTGAAGAAATAAAAAGGAAAATGAAGTTGACAATTAATGTGGATAAAGAAGGTACCATTGAAAACAAACCTTTGAATCAATCGAACCATGACCATCCCTAAACTCTCCAAACCTTTTAGGATTAAGATCCTTCCCTATTGGTTAAAACATGACCAGTCATGTTAATTTCATCCCAACCATTGAATTTGAAATGGATGATTGAGGTTTTAAAATTCAAAAGTTAGGATGTTGTTTTTCATAGAAATAAGTGGGTAGACATTTAGTTTAATGATACAATCCTAACATTTGACTCCAGCAGCTTGAATTGAATAAACATGAACCATCATGTTAAAACCAAGATGACAGGATACAACTCCAATCTATTAGCCTTCATCCTACAGCCGAAAAATCATGAGCAGTTGAACCAAACGTAGTAATGTATTATCTAGTAGACCTAATCAATGTTTCCAAGCAAAAACCAAAAATCCCTAATTTTCTAGCCCATTACCAAATTAAGAACCAGAAAAATTGTTTCTTTTAAGAATCATTCTCAGATATTTAGATACTATAACACTAACTGCTATTACAAATTTCAGAACCTAGCAACATTTTCACAACCCTAGTTCTAACCTCATCCAAATTCATAAAAATCCTGTTCTTTCTAACTAACCACCAATCATACAACGTCCCTAACTATTTGCCACCCAAATCTGATCTTCTTCCAACCAACAGAGCACCATAATCAAACTAGTAACTGGACAGTACCTTTACGTACGGGGTATGATTGTAAAAGTGGGTAGCCAACGAGATGCCTAAATATAATGAAAGAAAACAAGATGATTATATCACAACTTGGAAATAAACATAGACAAAACTGATAAGAAAAGGATAACTGCTTCCAACCAATTGGAAACTGAAAAGAAATAACATAATATAACCCACCACCAATTGGATTCTAGAATCTACATTTCTCATCAAATTCTCAACCATTATACTCCAGCATTGAAACTTCACTACACTAATGTCAGTCACCAAAATTAAACTGAAAACTAAACATAATTCCAATCTGCTAAATGGGTATCCACCATTCAATTCATAAACAAAAAAGCCATAAACTACAAAAAACGAACTCAAATTTGAAAAAGGAGTAAACTTTGATACCAAGCTAACTTATCAGACTATAAAATGCCCAAATTGAAATAAATGGGAAAAGAACAGAGATCCAAAATACAGATAAAATAGGATGTAGAATTGAGATACAGACCGTGATGGGCATATATATAAGCGTGCCTCCATGAGTAGATGTGATCGCCAGGCTTGAGCTCATCTGTTCCAATCTTATTTGATAAAATTCCCATTTTTAATTTATTTTCTTCTCTTTGTTTTGTTTGTATAATTTACACACAGAAGAGAAGTTTAAAGAGAAAGAGAGTCAGAGAAAGTGAAGCGCTTACTTCGACTTTAAGGCTGTGCCATGGGCCAGGCAATCACAATTGACAATGATTAACTACTGAATTTGCGTGTAGCTTTCGTTATTTAACTTTAATTTAATTTTAATTTTAAATTTTGTTTAAATTACATAATTACTCTTCGGTTTCGTTTTGTTTGAGATTTTTTTTTTAAATGTTTTAAAAAATATGTCTCATTTCTATTTTTAATATTTTTTTTTACTCTTTAATAAAAAATATGTCTCTTATCAGTGTATATTAATTCAACTTTTTTCATAAAATTTATAAGAAATTATATTTAATAAAGAATATAAAAAATATTGATTAAATTACATTTTTAAGTTCTTCATTTCTTACCATAATTACATATTCAAATATTTTCTAGTTACTAATGAGTAATGACAAAAAAAAAATCGAAATTTTTATTATTGTTTTCACAATTGTGCTTTTATTATTTTTTTTTTATTTGTTGATTAGGTATGTTCACCTTTTTTTTATAACAATTTTGCGGATTTTTAATTCTCGATTAAATGTTTTGGTACTTATCATGTAAATTAAAAGGTTAATTATATCTTCTTCTTTTTTTTGAAATAAAGTTAATTAAATCATTAGAAATTTAGAACGTAATTTTTTTTTATTTTTTCTATTCTAAGTATTTTGGACAATTTTATAAATTCAACATTGGAAATAGCGTTTTAAAATTTAATGGATAGTGATTCAAAATTTTAATTGAAATCTTAACAATTAAGGGACCGTTTGTTTCACTAAAAATTAGGCCATGAATCGAAATCAGAATGAGTAATTCTGGTTCTTAGTATTTGTTTTGCAAAAAAATACCCAGGAATCGGAATGTGATTTTCCCATTTGGGAGAATCACTCATTCTCCTCACCTCCTCAAGGAATCAAATTTTCATTTCCATGAAAATCAAGTCAAATATTTTATTTTTATCAAAGATATAATTATTTTTGTTATTTAAAATATTAATGTTAAATATAAAATATGACAAAATATGAAATAATAAAATATAAAATTAAATATTAACTAAAAAAATTTAATAAAAATAAATAAATATTTAAAATTAATAAAAATTAAATATATCAAATAATGATAAAAATAAATAAATATTAATTTTATTATCTTAAATAAATATTAAACAAAATATAGAATTAAAATTAACATATATTTTTAAATTATGTTAAATACTTGATTTAAAATATTTTTCACAGTTTAAAATAATTAAAATTTTAAATATGACCACTATAATATTTACAAAAATACTATTAACAACATACATGTACATTAATAATAAAATTTATTAAAAATTTTACATTCATTCCGATTTTTGTATTTAAAAATCAAACAGTTTTATAAGAAATCAATTATAATTCTTCCATTTTAATCATTAAACCAAACACTTAGAGAAAAATAATCATTCCAATTTCGATTTCGCTCCATTGCATTTTTTATTTTGATTTCAAAGTTTAAACCAAACGGGCAGTTTTCTAACCGTTAACATTTAACTCTTTCGTTGTTTATAGCTATTATTTATTTGAGCCATTTTGTTTTTTTAGGAAATCACACTCTATACTTTTTTTTATTTTTAATTATATATATATGTCCATTTTTCTTTTCTTAAAATTTGATGCTTCGACTTTTATTTTTATGCGCTTTGTTACTTTATGTTTCAAAAAATATGCTTTTTTTACTTTCAAATGAGATTTATTTGCATCTCTATTGATAACGAGTCATCCTTTTACTTTTTACAGTACAGTGAAATGATGGGATTATGCCATATATAAAGATACAGAGAGAGAAAGTAGAGAGTGACAAATGGGTATAGCATGACTTGTGTCAGTGCCCTCTATTGGCTCAAATCATGATATTTCTATATGTGCCTTCTACTAGAAAAGGCTTGACACTAGTTAACCACTTTTTACTATGATTACATTTTTTTAATTTTTAAGAATTATTAATTTTTTGGCCTTTGTTGGTTTGTGGCTTCAAATTCATTTGCTAAAGTAATTTAATAACCCACATTCTGTTAAAAGTTTATACACCTAATAGCCACCTTACTAAAATGCAACTCAATTTATCAATATTATAATTCTATTTAATCTATAAAATATATTTTTATTATCATATGGTTCATAATTCCAACCATCAACAATATTATTCTTTTCTTAATTTTTAGTCAATCATGTCTCTTTTTTAATCTATTATTATTATTATTACTATTAGTTTGATTACTTTATTATTATTATTATTATTATTTGCATTTATTAATTATTGTTTTATAATAAAAAAATCGATTAATTATTTTTTATACACTACATGTAGTTAATTAATTAACTAATTTTTTAATTAATTAAATTAAATTAATCTGTATATATTAAAATAGTTGTAAATACTAAACATGTAATTAATGTATACCAAATTTTAGTATATGTATATCATTTACTGTTGTTTTATCTTTTTTTTTCATATTTTTAATATGTATAAATATAAAGTAGTTGCAAATATCAAACATATACTAAATGTATACCAATTTATGGTATATAAATATCATTTACTGTTACATTATCCTTTTAATTTTTTCATATTTCCAATCTATAGAAATATAAAATAGTTGCAGTTACTAAGCATATATTAAACGTATACCAATTTATGGTATACATATACGTTTAGGGTTTAATTTTTAATTTTTTCATATTTCCAATATGTATAAATATAAAATAGTTGCAGATACCAAACATATATTAAAGTATACCAATTTATAGTATACGTATAAGTTTATGGTTTAGGATGTTAGAGTTTTAGGTTTTAGGTTTTAGGATTTTAGGGTTTAGGATTTAGGTTTAGGTATACCAATGTATATGTATACCATTTACTGTTTATCTTTTTATTTTTTTTTCATATTTTCAATATGTATATATATATGGTAGTTGCAGATTTCAAACATATACTAAATTATGGTATACATATACCATTTACTGTTATTTAATCTTTTTAATTTTTTTTTATATTTTTAATCTGTATAAATATAAAGTAGTTACAAATACCAAACATATACTAAACGTATATCAAATTTTGGTATACATTACCATTTAATGTTAATTTTATCTTCTTTTTTTTTTTCAAATTTGCAATATGGATATATATAAAGTAGTTGTAGATACCAAATATTAAATTTTGTTATACATACCATTTATTGTTAGTTTATCATATATACAATTTATTATTACTTTTCATTAAACTTTATCATTTCCTTTCTAACAAGGTACTTCGAGGCATCACCTTGCAATGCAGTAGAAAAAGAAGACGATTGAATTTAGAAGTTGAAAATGGGACTGGTAGATGGTTATTTGTTGGATATTAAAAGACAAAAATTGTACTTAAAGGTTGTTTATTTTTGTTTTTTAATTTTTAATCAATGTATATAGAATTTAATTAAACATGCAAGAATTTTGAATAATTTTTTTTAAAAAAAATTCACAGCTTTACAATGATATTTTGAAATAATAACTAATATTCCTTTTTAGTTAGATTTAATATGAAATTTAAATAATATTAATATTAATGTCTTTTTTATTGAGTGAATACATAAAATGCATGCATGAGATAGTACTTCTCATTCTTATATAAAATGATATCAAAATTAACATAAAAACAAAAATACATTTTATCTTTTGAATAATTTAATTTTGTGAGTTGATTTAAAATAAAAACTTCATATATAATTATATAAACAATTTCAATATCACTTAATTAAAACTTATTGGTAAAATAAAAAATATTATATATATATATATATATATATATATATATATATATATATATATATATATATATATATATATAATGATATTTTTTGATAAATTTGACTCTTATTAAAATTAATATTCGAGATATTTCAGTTTTAAAGATGATTTCATTATCATTTAATCATAGGCTGATTTGTAAAAAAAAAAAAAAATGATATTCAATAATGATGTTATATTCTAGTTATTATTCTAAACTTTATAAAGGTGAATTAATGGTCCAAAAATAAAAAGGAAAAAAAATGAGAAAGAAGACAAAATAAGAAGGGTGAGGTTTTTTTTTTTTTTTTTTTTTAATTTTTTATCTCCATCTAAGTCAAATATTCAAAAAAAGTTTCATTATACTTTTAGAATTAAATTTTGAAGGGATTTTTACACAAACACTTCAAAAAAAGACAAAATATTATCATGTATATCTTATCTTTTTTAAAAATATATATATACTTATTAAATTTTTTATTTCAAAAACATCTCACTTTTAAAAGTATATCAAAAAATATATTATAAATATAAAAAAAAATAACATTTTTTAAAATATTTTTTTTAAAAAAATATATTTGGTATAATTTTCTCGACTTTTAATGAATGTGTTGAGGCTGGCCCAAAATATGCCCGCTCCGCTTGGTAATTTCCATCCAAAATAATGCTTCTTATTAGGCCCAAATGGTGGAAAACCCACTTAAGTAATACGTGTATTGCTTCTCAAAAGGATCAGTCTTAAATTTTCTAATTAGATTAGGTTTCAACTTATAATTTACGAAAATACTCTTAGATAGTCTCTATAAATAACTTGTAAAATCAATGTATAGTTTATCACACAATCAATAAATACACAAAGTTTTTCTTTATTTTCGTGCTTTATATTGCTTTTTAGTTTTAGCTTTATAGAGATTGACTTATGTCTAACACTTGGGGTGCTAATCACCTTCGCATATTTACCTCTTTTTTTTTTTTTTTTTTTTTTCTCTTTCGCTCTTCTCATTGTTACACGTAATATTCTCTCTTAAATAAAGCAAATATCACCAAGATTAAAAGCTTAATGATAATAATTTAATTTTATGAAGTTGGTATAAATTCATTCACCATTCAAAAAAAGTAAATCCTACAAAACAAATAGTAAAAGTATATACTACATATCCATATTAATAATAATATTATTATTTTCTTTAATTTTTACCAAACGGAGGGGCTCTACCTAGACTTAGAAAACAATTGGTTTGATACTTTTAGTTTAAAAGTCTAATTATTTGATTTTTATAATTATAATTGGTTTTGTTCTTTTTTAACATTCAGTTGTACCTTTTTTCAGGAATTCTTTAATCTATTGACCTCCAACATCGGTGAACAGGTTGTCCAGTCCAGCCAATAAAAAATGGTATTTATTATTAAAAATATTTTAAGAATGTTCTTTATCTTTTATGCTTAATTAACATCTGATTTTTTTATTCCATAATTACGATTTTCTTTTGTTTGCTTTATAAATTCATGAAAATTTCTAAGGAATAAGAACTTCTGTACGGATTTTTAAAAAAAAGGGAACTTATGTACGGTATCTCAAATCAAAGAAAAACAAACTTAATATGGATATGTAATATCTAGGTGGAGCCCCTCCGTTTCGAAAAAATTCTTAACTCAATTAGATTCATCACGTCAGATTATAAACTAATAATTTAATACGTAAATGTGTTAATTACAATACACATTCCATAATTCAGTTAATTAATTTTTATATTCAATTTATATAGTAATTACTATTTAACATGAAATTTTATGATTATATAGCTTAAAATCTGATGTGACGTGGTGAATTAGATTTCTTAAAATTTTCTCCTTAGTTTAGAATAAAATAAAATAAATAATAATAAATAATAAATATGGATATGTAGCATATACTTTTTCTTTTTGTTCTGTGAGGTCCACTCCTTTTGGCATGCCAAGCAGAATACAACTTTTGACGGTGAATGAAATTATACCAACTTCATAAAATTACATTATTCTCATCAAACCTTTAAACCCAATGACTACCAACGCATAAATTTTAATCAGAATGACTCAAATTAAGATATAATCACTAGTTAGTTAATGTAAGCAGGTGACTAATTTCAATAAATATAATATATTTTGTAATAGGAGCTGTATAATTACTTCATGAAAGAAAAAAATATTATGAATAAAAATTATTCTAAATTATTAAATTATGCTTTGAAGCACATTAAATACAATATAAGTTAAAGAAAACCCACTAATTTAAAAAAAAAATTTATAAGCAAGATGAATATATTGATATCTTAACTACAAAATTATGTAGGCTTAATTTAATGAGAAATAAAATAAATTCCTTACCTACAAAATCATACGTTACACAATATAAAAAGTTGAGAAAGAAAAGATGCAAGCAAGCATAACAAAAAAATTCCATACTCACCAATTAATGATTTTTTTTATTAACTAAATAAACAAAAATTAAACCATTTGAATTTATAGGATAACAAAGAAACACTTTGACATGCAAGAAGTAACAAACAAGATAACAAAAAAAAAATTATATTAAATTTAATGAAATATTGCATTGATTAATTTAGAAGAAAAAAAATAAAGAAAACATACCTATTAAGAGCAAAGATGTATCAAAATTAATTTTATGTTAGTGATCGGAAAAACGACTCTCTTTAAGGAATTCTTAATTATAATAGATTATTGATTCTAATTTTTGTTAATCCCTCAAAAAAATTATGTCATTTTCTGTTAAATTTAATATGGATAGTCTCATCCATATTGTTGTTGCCACATCCACCACCGACTTCACTCATTCGTCCTCTGCTTACGCATCATTCTCTACCATCGCTCGACACTCATTCTGCTCGATCTCGTTCTCTACCTCCTTACTTCCGCCGTCACCTCCCATCTTCGTTTTTACCATATGCTTGTGGGTGGATTTATACTTACTGCTGTTAGGATGATACTTTTCATTTTATTATTTTGTGTTAGATTGTATTTTTTTTTTTTAATGTTATTTTGTCTTCTCTTGTTAGAAGTTTTATTATATCTTCTCTTATTGGAAGTTATTTTTTTTGTTATGAGTCTGGTGATATGTCTGTGCACTGTTGTGTTTCAGATACTCGCAAAGAAGACAATGGTTTGTCACATTGTTCCACTATTACAGTCGCAATTTTTCAAAACCAACTATATGACAGTTGGATATTCTGTTGAACATTTGCGATCTGCAAATCAGTTTACTCTTGTTAGGGTAGTTGATTTTATGTTGGTCATTTTCTATTGAAATTTGCATTCAGCCACTGACGATTAATGAAATTTAAATTTATTTTAAAAAAAAGAAGAAAATGAGTAACAACGTGAGTTTGTCATTTAACAAAATAAAATAGGGCTTTTTATTTTAAGATTGAAAAGACCATTATACCCCTATTTTTATTTTTAATTTCAGGGGGCCCAGTGCTCCTCTTGGACCCTTAATGGGTTTGTCACTGCCGATGATATTTGCTTCATTTAAGAGAGACTGCTATGTGTAACAATGGGAGGGGTGAAGGCAATAACAGAAGGTAACTGGGTGAAGGTGGTTAGCACCCATCCTAACACCTAATTAAAATATTTTGACTTCTATTCATCTGCTTATATTAGTAGAAGAGAGAAGCACCCTGAAGTATGATTGATGGCTCCGGTGGCCTATACATTAGGACCCTAGTTTAGGCAGTTGATGGTGTCGGCCATCTAAACACAACTTCAATTAAGTTAATTTTTTTGTAAATTCAATTATTTTTTCCAGTGACAAAATTAGATATAGGAATCCTAATTAAATAATTAAAAAAATTAATCCTAAACCTAATTTTAGGGTAAATAGATTTGTCACGACCCGAACCTAGTGCACATGACCGGCACTAGGAAACGGGAAAGTATAAGACTTCTTAAATCCGTAGTAAGCCTGACTAACCATTAAATGATAATTCTACCATATGACAACTATAACTATCACAAAACAAGGGTTATAGGCCTACCTGTTAAGCAGAACCTGAACATAACATCATATCAAAGCCACTTAAGGCTAAAAACATCAATTATATCATCATCATCAACATTCGATTTCTGCTTAACAGAACATCACATAAACCATAATGAGGAAGTTTAGCTATTTTCCAAAACTCAACAACTTATGCCACTGAACCAATAATACAGAATTTCGGAATATGAGAATAACAATGCAGAGTTCTAAAGTTTTAAAATTTAATTTACAATACATGAAATAAACAACTGGGCAACTGCGAAGGAGGAATGCAGTGCTACTCATCGTCTTCTCTTAACTCTGCTGCTAACTATAACCTAGAAAAAATATTGAACAGGGGGTGAGCGTTCAACTCAGTGAATAATACTAACCAATATACCAACCTAGTGTTCTACAATCATTATATATAAAGAAATGCATCATGCATCGTGTCAAAGAGACAGTCAATCACATAATCATCCAATGATGAGAATTAGTCAATATGAACCACTCTAAATCTCAATATGGGGAGCCAACCCCCTCCCTTGGCTCTATTAATTCCAAACATACAGCCATAGTGAGACCAACTAGAACCCGGCCAATTTCTCTTATCCATAACATACGGCCACAGTGAGACCAGCTCAAACTCGGCTAAACATTATTAACATAATCATATTCATAATCATAATCAAAACCCTATGTGGTCCTACATCATTCTAATCCCATCCAAACATCCACATGTAATCAATAACATAATTCATGATGCAACATTCGTAATCAGATGCTAGGATGCCTTTATATATTCGTAGTGCATATATATATATATATATATATATATATATATATATATATATATATATATATATAATACATGTAATGCATGATAAGCAGAAAAATATATTAGAAAGTATCACTCACAAACTTGACGAATCTAATTAGCTCTCCTTGGAGCATCTGTTGACTGGTGGCTAGAAGGACACCTGAAACGCATAAACTGGATAATAAAGGAAGTACATTATGATACAGACAATTCCAACCTTAACCCTTAAAACTATACTCAACAATTATAAAGATTCTGTTGAAATTTCGGTAGAACCTCCCCTATAACTAGAACATTTCCCCACTGAAACATAAGAAATAAACACTTCTAAAAAGTCTGCAAGGCTCACAACAATCAATATTTCAACTGCCCCCTCTAGGCCTCCATACTAGGCAAACATTACAATCATCTCAATTCTCTAATCATATATAATTGAAATTATAAAACATCATCATTTCCAAAGAAGGAATCAACTCAATCATATCTATATATACATATAAGGAAGATCATTGACATAATTAAAACCTTATATAAAAATAATTTACTTAAAAAAATATAATTTAATAACATAAATAAATATATATTAAAAAAATATATAAACAACTCATTTTGATATTAATTAAAACAATATAGAACTTATAAATCATTAATTTGGATTTAATAACTCGAATTCCAAAATTCACATTCATTTCCATAAAATTCAATTTAATTCACTTAAAACATTATAACTATATTTATATGTGTGTGTGTGTATAAAGCAATCACTAAATTAAATTCAAGTCTCATTCTTATAAAATTACAACATTTTTGTTCTCAATATACAAAAGAAATTCATTATAATATAAAATTAATTTCATTCATAATATAAAATTTAGCTCAATAAATTCATGGGAATTTATATAAATTTCAAATTCATCAATTAATATTGAAAAAAAAAAAATATATATATATATATATATATATATATATATACACATTTCTAGCAATATACGGTCCGAAATTCAAATATCATAGCGAAATTTGAGGTTTTGAACTTACCCATAGGAATTTGATCGATCAAGGTCGGAAAACATGTCAGAACATTGA